>JADLZN010006845.1:0-51452 GCA_018155175.1 Sinocyclocheilus anophthalmus
TGGGTTTGTCCTTTTTTAACCCAGCGCTGGGTTATATTTACCCCAGCATTTTTTAGAGTATAGCAACTGTTTTCCTTTGTGGATTTTGCATTTGAAGATCTAATAAAATATTTCACTCAAATCAATAGTTTTGTCTAATTATTTACTTATTGTGGCCAGTAACCGTGTAAAAGTGCTTTTGCGTCGGATGTACATCTATCCCTCTTATCGCTAATTATTTTTTTCCACTGTGATTATACATTGGGTGTGAATTGGAATCAAAAATTATAAATTAATTTACTTATTCTATCTTTTAGTCAAAAACACCATAACCCTACACGGTTGACAGGTGGGCGAATTAAAGTTACCATGTATCTGAGCTTACCCTACTCTTTATTTTCTAGTAGTTGCTTGAACTGGAAGCCATTCCAGTCATCAGGTTCCTTGACGGTCCTTGGCTGCATGCACGGTCTTTTCGTTTCTGCTCTGACGAGCCAATCGACTTTTTTGATTCTTCTCGTGCGCCATTCGATCGACCTCTTTATCTGAATGGCTCATAAGAGTCATTTCCATCAATTCCATTTCAATCAAAGACAGGCAGACTCTTCAACTGTGCCCTTAGGAACTTGTCCAGTTCATAGCATGTTCCAATTATCAAGTACTCCTCTCTGGAGTCTACATGCGCTACGTCTCCTACCATCACAGTAACAAATTCCTTGTAGGAGTTCTGTTCACACGACATACGAGTGTATCGTTACGCAACAAAGACATATCCAATTTCATCACCACCATACACACTGTGTGCGTGGCTGTTTCGACCCGAATCTTTAGCGTTGGATCTTGTACCAGTCTCTAGTATCATATTGTTCCCCCAGAGCTATCGATCCAGGAATTCAATCAGAGTCCTCTCCTTTCCAGAGTCAGTTCCTATGATGGTGTTCTCTACATCCTTGTCCTTATCATCATCCAAGCCCTCACAGTGAAATGCTGGGTAATCTCTGCTTTGCTCAGGACTGAAATCTGTAAGAAATGGTTCGTCTCTGCCGTCAATGGACCATAAACACCAACAAACAATTCAAAGGGATACACTTTTACTGGATAAAATGTCTTCATTTGGATCAGAAATGGCCTGATTATACCTATTATTTAATTCGCAACTTTTGCCATATGATAAAGTGCACTAAGAACTATTTTATTCTTTCGAATATATATCAGGTGCAGCTCAATAAATTAGTCATGTCTGGAAAGTTCTTTAGTTCAGTAAATTCCAACTCAATTGTTGAACTTGTTGTATTCAATAAATTCATTGCACACAGACCTTAAATCAGTTCCGTAAGTCTTTGGTTTATTTTAATTGTGATGATTTTGGCTGACATTTATCAAAAACCCACCAATTCAATATCTCAAAAAATTAGAATATGGTTACATGCCAATCAGCTAATCAACTCAAAACCCCTGCAAAGGTTTCCTGAGCCTTCAAAATGGTTTGGTTCACTAGGCTACACAATCATGGCGAGGACTGCTGATCTGACAGTTTGTCCAGAAGACAATCATTGACACCCTGCACAAGGAGGGTAAGCCACAAACATTCATTGCCAAATAAGCTGGCTGTTTCACAGAGTGCTGTGTCCAAGCATGTTAACAGAAAGTTTAGTGGAAGTAAAAAGTGTGGAAGAAAAGATGCACAACCAACCGAGAGAACCGGAGCATTATGAGGATTGTCAAGCAAAATCGATTGAAGTATTTGAGTGAACTTCACAAGGAATGACTGAGGCTGGGGTCAAGGCATCAAGAGCCACCAATCACAGACGTGTCGAGGAATTTGGCTACAGTTGTCGTATTTCTTTTGTTAAGCCACTCCTGAACCACAGAAAATGTCAGAGGCATCTTACCTGGGCTAAGAGAAGAAGAACTGGACTGTTGCCCAGTGGTCCAAAGTCCTCTTTTCAGATTAGAGCAAGTTTTGTATTTCATTTGGAAACCAAGGTCCTAGAGTCTGGAGGAAGGGTGGAGAAGCTCATAGCCCAAGTTGCTTGAAGTCCAGTGTTAAGTTTCCACAGTCTGTGATGATTTGTGGTGCAATGTCATCTGCTGGTGTTGGTCAATTGTGTTTTTTGAAAACCAAGGTCACTGCACACGTTTACCAAGAAATTTGGGAGCACTTCATGCTTCACCTTCTGCTGACGAGCTTTTTGAAGATGCTGATTTAATTTTCCAGCAGGATTTGGCACCTGCCCACACACTGCCAAAAGCACCAAAAGTTGAATAAATGACAATGGTTTTGGTGTGCTTGACTGGCCAGCAAACACACCAGACCTGAACCCCATAGAGAATCTATGGGGTATTGTCGAGGAAAATGAGAAACAAGAGACCAAAAAATGCAGATGAGCTGAAGGCCACTGTCAAAGTAACCTGGGCTTCCATACCACCTCAGTGGTGCCGCAAACTGATCACCTCCATGCCATGCCAAATTGATGCAGTAATTAAAGCAAAAGGAGCCCCTACCAAGGATTGAGTAATGTACATATGAACTTTCCAAAGGCCAACAATTCCCTAAAAATTGCTAATTAAGTATTCTAATTTTGTTGAGATAGTGAATTGTTGTTTCTTTGTTAAATGGTGCGCCAAAATCATCCAATAAAGAAGCCCAAGACTTAAACTACTTTCAGTCTGGGTGCACTGAATTAATTTAATACCTATTTCACATTTGAGTTGAATTAACTGAAATAACTGAACTTTTCCCGACATCTAATTTATTGAGATGCACCTTATATATTAGTAAATATAATTTAATATTATGTCCGCAAAATCTCGTCACATCACAACTGATCACTTGGCTTAAACACAAAGTGCAAAAACTCATGCTGTTTAAGTGACGGGGACAAAGCCAATCGCAGCTTTTCCGGGTTTATTTAGTTTAGTGGGTTAAACATACGTTTACAGACTTGGATGTCTATTATGACGAATTTTACAAATAATTTTCGGTTTATTATTGAAACTATTGCGACCGCCAGATAAAGAAACAGCCTATTATAACTGCTTTAAAGTACACAATGAACTCTGTGCTTCCGTGAGCGCATCGATCTAGACCCGGGTTGTGGGAAATAAGACCAAGCCCACTACGGGTCCTTTTGTTGGATTTTTTTGTTGTTGTATGTACACTTTGGTTGTGGGCTGTGTTAGTTCTATGTCCTATGTTTTTTAGTCGCGCACCTTGTTTCAACAAGCCTATGTGAGAGACTATCTGGTTGTGTCCGCTTTCAATGTGTTGGTCTTGCCGATAATGAAAAATATTGTTAAAAGAATGTTGGCAAACCAGATGTCTTTCCTGTGTTCATTTTGTTTAGTGCCAACCCAACATCAAAATTATTGCATTGTCATATACAAGAGTGACAATTGTTTAAAAGTGACAAATTGTGCAATTTTCTTTTACTATCTGCACTGTTTGGTTTATTAATACTGGTAGAGTTTTGGGAAATGAGGCATACACTATTAAGTTGTGACCTATTCTGTTTCTAGTCATCTATCCATTTTGAATCCGAATTAATTTACTGATGCTCAGGACTCAACTCTGAAAAAAATATTTATTTCTATACATCTCAGACAATAGTGGGTTTTATAGAATGTGCATGTCACTGTAAAAAACTGAACAAGACGACAAGAAAGTGTTTTACTTCCGTAATTTGACACCTACTGACTAATTCATCAGGATTTAAAAGGGTTTTATGATGCGATTTCAATTTTTCCTTCTCTTTGGAGTGTTACAAGCTCTTGTTGCATAGAGAAGATCTGTAAAGTTGCAAAGACAAGTCTCAAATCCAAAGAGATATCTTATCAAAGTTAAGACTCTGCCACGTCCCCCTAAAACGCTCGTTCTAACACGCCCCCACATATCGACCTCACTATGTGGAAATATTCATAATGCTGCCCAAATGTGAACGCAAAGAAAGAAGTGCGTGGTTTCAGTAACCGCAGTTAGTTTTGAAGCAGCCATGTCTGAATTAACATACTTTCTATTTGTTTTATCTTAAGTTGGTGCGTCGAGAGAGAAGAGAGAGAGAGAGAGTCACATCCCAGTGGAGTCAGCTGTCTTAACCGTGGTTTGTGTACTGCAAACACATATTCATCACGGTGTCTTTCACGTGACTCTGTTGCCCTTTCGGGCTCTGTCTTTACATTTATTTTGAAAGATGAGCTCGTGATTATGGTAAGGGGCATTACATTTCCGACGAGTGCTTGCATGGTCAATCAATGCACTGGGTCAGCTGGCCAATCAGAGCATACTGTGCTTGTCGGAAGGAGGGGCTTTGTAGAAAGCGAAGTGTTTGAGAGAGGCGGGGCATTTAGGACATTACAATAATGTACAGTACTTGAAAAATAATGTTTTTTGAACATTAAAACATGTCAAAATATACCCAATACTGATCTTTAAAAAAAAAAAGCATCCTATTACCCCCTTTTGATGTGGAAAAATACAAGAAACATGAATTAGTCCCCGTCAATTTGATTTTGTTTAATTAAGGGTTTCAAAACAAATATTTCTTCTTCATGTTCTCAGAGTTCATACAGTTCGTTCTTCCTTATTAATTATAATAATATAAAAAAACAAAAACTTTTATTGGTTTTTAACGAATGTTAAGGAATCATTCACTGCGGCTGAGGGCGAAGTGATTTTCCTAAAGAAGATCGCTGCAGAAACTCAAATGCCTATTTTTTCATGGGTCTGGCTGCAGACATGCACTTGCACTCTCAGCCACGCACACTGCGCTTCCACTAGTGACGTCACTTTCAGTCTTTTTACAAAAAATATATATATATATTTTATTTATTTTTATTTTTTTTAATTGAATCTCTCAACATTTTACACAAGTAGCCAGGTGGTGAAGACAAGAAAAAAAAAGAAACTAAATCACGAAGTCCTTTGCAATCGCCGCTTGCACTCTCAGCTGCTTGCAATCCACACGAATCGTGCGTGTTGCCAATGGAGACAAGACGCTGTTGTGGTGATTAAACGATTACAACTAAATTAGTACTATAACATACAGGGTCCTGCAAGTCCATCTGTACGTAGAAAAGACAAGACCGCAATCCGTGGCCCACGAACAGCAGATATTATTCAATGCGCAACAGTCTCTCTTCAAGCGCTTTTAACCTCCGTGAAAACCATAACCCTTAATAGGCTATGGCTTAATGTATTTTAATTTAATTGCTATTTAAGGAAAAAAGAATAAGTTACTGTTTAATGTCGACAACCAACAAATTATACGATGCACTGTTTTATAGTAAAAATTAATAAAAAATGGCCGGACTATAAACATTCAAAAATCTGTTTGGTGACTAACAACATAACATGTTATCTTCTAGATTTGACCAAAACAATAAGAATTCTGAAATGATAAATCTCACATTTGTCACGTGTTGGTGCTGTAAGGAGCACAAGACGACGGAGAATTCCAAATAACAGTCCTTTAATTAATCCACAGAAGAAACACTGGAGAAACTTGGGGAAAATGCAGCACAACCAACATCTAACATCAAACAATAACCGACAAAGGACTGAACAGAACAGCGAGGAATTATACAGAAACTAAACGAGGGAACTAATGAGATAAACAAACACAGGTGAACTGAATAACCTAATCAATGGAACTAAGAAACAGGTAAACGTAATACGTGGATACATGAAACAAACTCAAAGTCCCAAGAACAGAACAGAACCGCGAAAACTTTATTCTTTAACTAATTTTAAGAGAAGGCTCCAAAATCATAAATTATAGCATTTTGAGTTGATTTTAGAATTCACATTAGTTTATTTTCCATCTACAGGTGAAGATTTACCAATTAAAAATCGATCCGATTTTCGCATTGTTCTAACACAAAGCAGAATGTAACTCCTACTGTCCTGACAGCAGGTGGGCCTGGTGGAACAGGCAGCAATGAGCGGTTTCCTCCTCCCCGTTAACCCACTGAAAAACAAAGCAGCTCTGCTCTCTTAAAACACTGCTTTATTAGGCAAGTAGGAAGAAGAAAGCAATATCCTCGAAACTTTTATGAAGACAGTCCATTTCTTTCCTTATGCCTTTATAGAATTAAAATCAGTCATTTCTTTCAGCACTCAGTCTGTTTCAACATGTTTTCACACAAAATTAAACCTACGCTGCATGTTGCCCTGCTTGAGACTGGTAATTGGCTTAATGCTGAGCATCACTTATCTCAAGTTTTTACCACATATTTATAGATTAATTCCTTATTAAGATGAATTATTCATCAGGAGCAAATTGGAGCAGAGTGATTTTTCCTTTTGTTTCTTTATATTAATTACACAGACAACAAGCTGCTCTCTTTGCAGACCATGCACGGTCGACACACACATCAGATTTTTTCATTTGCCTTCATCTTTTTGTCGGTAACAGAACACAAAAAAAAAAATATCTTGGAAAATTTCTATATCCAACCCCATTACAGCTAATCTTGTCTGGTACTCAAATCCCCAAACTGTATTAACAGTCTTCTATCAGCCAGAAGTGATCTAAAAAGGCCAGGTGAAAAGCCGAAGATGAATTAGAATACTTAGTTGCGCACTGTATGTTTCAATGCTCAGACTCCAATCTGACGAGCCAAATCCACAATTGTTATCTTACCAAACTGTTTTCACAACACTCGCATAACTTGCATTTCCATAACATTCACTCATTATTCATGAAGACAACAGCCCTTGAAACCAACAGCATATGACTAAACAATGGAAAAAGAATATATATATATATAAAAAACATAATATAGTCAGTCCAGTACCTTTATTTGTATAGCTTTATCCTACACAATTAGTCACAGCCCTTTTACAGATTCAAACAGGAAAAATAGTTGTCAATAGTGCAGATATACCAGAGTCATTTTTTTCCAGCTAAATCGTTCCTTGATGTTCGTGATACATCATCCGTTCAGCTCTCTTCCCAATATAATATAAATGCTATTCAATACAGAATTTTAAATGATACTAATGGTTAAAATTATATATAAATGATTAATATAATGATTATAAATAAATGAATGATGTGAATATATAAATATAACGAAAGTAAAACAAATGTATGGTGGCTCTCTTGAAGCAAACCCACAAGTTTGGCATGATTTTGTGGCGTGACACAGGTAGTCATTCATTTTTGCCGTTCTAGCAAACTCACCACTTCCCTTTAGAAAACACATCCACACAGAGAGACTACAATACTGTGAATACTCAAGCATAAAGTAATAAAATTCTGTCTTGATTAAAATTCTGATTAGCATGGGGAAAAAAACAAATTACTGTTTTTTTCAGTATTGGAGCTGAATATGTTTCTCTTCCTGATGAAAAGAAACCTGTTTTCATCTCAGTCCCCTCATATAACCATTAGCTTGATCAAAACAATAACGCTGTCATTGGGTCTGTATCTGCAGTTTGGACTATTTTGTTTCAATTTTCGAACTCTCTTGTGCCGAAACATTATGGATGGTGATGTGGAGATACCTTGTGTGAAGGATATATACCAAGTCCTCACTACTAATATATTCTCCTCCATTACGTCGTAGAACTTCTCATGTTATGTTCCTTCTATACGCTTCTTATCGTCCTCCACCTAGCGATAACTTCCCACGCCCCTAGAAAAGACTAGCAAATTCGCAACACTTCATCTTGAGTACATACAGATATCTGTTCCAGAAATATTTTATTCAAGCTGTCACTGAGTCATCCTTCTCATATCGTTTTTATAACTTTATAGATCGTTGTCCAGCCAATAAAACCCAAATAATAATCATCACTTCTACCCGAATTCATTATATTTCTACTGTCACACAGTACATCACTTTCAACTGTTCATTGCATCATACATTTTAAATGTCTCTTAAACCAAGAGGTAGCAACACTGAATCTTCTAAAACGTATAACTCACCATTTGACCATTTATTTTTGCAGATTAAGCAAATAATCAAATGAGCTAGAATTACAAATTCTATTATTAAACCAGACCACTGAGATTCTGTTTTCACAGTCACAACTGCTCTAGCTGCAGATGAAAAAAAAAATCATTACATTTTTCATCAACATTAGTGACTGTTTAACTGAGTGAAGCGTATTAATTTCTCATTTGCAGCAACATTAATTAATTCACAAATACTGTGTATCGTCAACTGTTTGATGTGATATTTACCCCAATTTGCTGAAACTGGTTCTGTCAGGCTGCTGTGAATGACAAAACAGTCATAAGATCCTTTGTAGTTTATGTCGATCTCTACACTGGTGTTCATCTGAAATGTTTCATTAGCATTTGGTCTGATTCCAGAAGATGTTTGGCTCTCAATCTGATGTTCATCTCAATATCTCTGGGGTAGAAACCAGTGGCCAGACAGATCAGAACCAGTTTACTGTGATCATCAGGAGCTCTCCTCGCAGAGATGTAAACATCGGGTGAATCTGGAGAAAAAGGTAATGCAATTAACAAACAAACATTCTCAAAAAATTATTCTGGTATTTGTGCAGTGAAAACATTGGGTTATATTCCACAAAAAAAATCCGCAAAAAAGTCAAATGCATTCTGAAAGAAATTAGTATAATTCTTTTGTGCCTTTTTACATTCTCTCTAATGGTATCTCCTATAGTTACTAGAGATTTGGGATAAATAAAATGCAATGCAATCAATCCATAATCCCAGATGCATCCAGATGATCATCTTTGCTATTGCTGAAGCATCAATTTCCTGATGCAAATGTGTACGAGAAAACCCGGCATTTATGACGGCAAACCTGTCACGACTTCCCCCTGTGTTTTGTGTTCAAGACCCGTTTTTTTTGATGATTCTGTGCTTGCCTGTTTCTGCTCTTCATTGCTGTGTTTAGGTTCTGTTTGCCTTTGTTCCCTAATTACCCCGAGTTAGTCACCATAGGACTCATTACTTACACCTTATCTTTGTTAGCCTGTGTAGGGTTATATAAGCCTGTGTTTCGGTCTTCATTTGTTGATCGTTGTCTTTGCATATCTTTTGTAAAGCCGTGCATTTTTTCATTGTAATCGCTTTTTGGTTTATGGTTCTTGTTTGGACTTTGTTCATCCCGGTTTTGAGTCTCTGTGTTTATTTTTGGATTATTTCATTGGCATTTCACTAACTGCTGTGATTAGGTCCACACCTCTCCTCGGTGCAACTGAAACCAACCTTTACCATTAAAGAACCGAGCGTATTTTTGTGTGAATGGTGGGCAAGATTTAGAGGCACGGCCATAAAAGTTAAATAAAACTCAAATGAGAATATTCTGAACTATCCTCGATTTTTTACACTTAAATCTCTAGTGTTTAATCGTCACTGATGACTGCCTCTGTAATAACCAACCTCCTGGAGTTGTTTTGGTCAGCAGTTGAGTTATTCCATGTTTTATGGTTCTTTCCATAGACATAATGGTTTTTCTACTGTACAAACTATATTCTATCGCCCTACACCTAAACAAAACTTCATTCTATACGAGTTGTAAGCTGTTTTCCCACCTGGGTAGCAAAAAAAAAAAACAAGAGTCCCCACAAGGATTTCGGATATTGCCAACATTTCGTCCCTATACGTAACAGAGTATACCTGAACTAAAAACGCACACAGAGTCTAAATAAAGTGATCTGATTAAAACATACTCTCATGCGTGTTGTTAAATGTGGAGATCCAGTCCATGCATTTCTCAACATAATTCTTGATGAACTGGTTTCGTTCTGTTTGCTGATCCCATTTCTTTTTGGTTTCTTTGGCTTTGGGACTTTTGACAATCCACTGCAGAGTGTCAGAATCAAAGGCCATAAAATCCTCTCCATCAAATCCATATTCATCAAAGACAGTCAGACTCTTCACTGTTCCATCAGGAAGTTTCTCCAGTTCACAACCACTTATTCTCCGAAATGTATGGAGTTCTAAAATCACAGAATAACAGTGATGAGAAGCTAGTAAGACATACACATGATTTCATAACAGGTCTGATGACTGATAAGAGAAAAAGCATGAGACTCACCAGAACACTGTGTGCAGTTCGAGAGAGTGTATAGCTGATGTTTGTACCAGTGACTAGAGTCACATAGCTGTACAAGAGCATCAGTCCCGTCATCTGCAGTCAGAATCAGTCTTATCCAGTCTGGAACTTCATTACTGTCGTCTGAGATCCGTCTGTCATCAACCACACCCACAGCACTGTACTCAGGTAATACATCTTCTTTGGTCAGGGCTGTAAACATGTAGTGCAGGTAATGGTTCTCTGAGGAACATAAACACAAACAATAAAAACATCTTTTAACAGGACAGAAACTCAGACAAATATATTGAATATAATTATTGAATTAAACCATGACCTTTTGTGATTTGATAAGCGCACTAAGCCATTTTGCAATTTTGGTTCTAGTTTGCACCAAATCAGTGGCACAAAACACAATGTTACACATATTTTATGTAATTAGGTTGTGTATAAGTAAAACTGTTGGTTTAATTGTCAAGTGACATTGTCACTCTGTTTAGTTCTCGTTTTCATGTCTATGAAACAAAATAAACAAACTAAAGAGAACTACAACCGTTAACTTGAAAATATTTTTCCAGTTCTATTCCGCTTCATGTGATCACATGTGCTTGGTGTCTGTTCTTACGATTAGTTCCCATCTGTTAGTTTGGTTGTTGCATTTGATTGGTTTAGAGATAATAGACCTTACACATTTCAATTATATGGTTAGATGTAATTTTAACTGCGTAATATACCAGTCATGAAAAGCATTCATTCAAAAGGATGGGTGGCATCAATATGCATGTATGCATTTCTTTCCACTATATTTCTTAATGTAAAGCACTTTGGGGGGTCAACCACAGATGGGCTCTATAAATACAGTTTTACTATTACTAAATACTATTTTTCAGCACAGTAAAAACATTAATTGACCACTGTGCTGTACAACCATACTAAATAAAGATGGAAAGTGCATAAAAACTATAGCCTATGGAAAAACGAGAGAAATAATAACGTGAAGAGATTCTATCTTAGACTATAAAAGCTGTTACGCTGCAAAAATGATTTTCTTCTTCATATTTTGTCTGTCTCCTTTACAAGTAATCTAAACATTCTAAATCAAGATGCATTTAAGGCTACTAGAAAGCAAAGTGACTTAAGTACGATATTTCTGACTGAGTTTAAGGCTTAGAAACAGAACAAATACAATGTGGTGTCAGAAAAACAAACTTGAATAATAACAAGTGTTTGGGAAAGGTACTTTTGAAGTAATGCATTACATACTTCGTACTCCATAAAAGTAACTAATTTACTTTACGTTATGGAAAGTACTTTATGGTGGTCTGTGTTTTTCGGAAGCAAAAATTACTTTTGCGGTAGTTTTTACATACTGTCACACCAGCTTGCTTGTTTGTTTTTAAAATAAAAAAAGCTATATTTTGGGCAAATATAAAAGCCTTTCAGACCAAAAGTGAAATGAATAAGCCACAGGCTGAAAGTAAGTACATTTAGTCCTACAGTGAATTCAGAAAGAAATTTCAACACCTTCAGCAATACAGAAGACCCAACAAATTTTTGTATATAGTTAGTTTTTGGAATCCTCGAAGGTCAGAAGCACGACTTGTGGTTAATTAATGGGAATAAATACATAAAGAATAATTTGTGTTGTTTTAACAGTTAAGTAGTGCAAGGGTTGCGTTAATATTGCTGAGTATTTCTGAGCATTTTTGGCGCGATCTCGCTCGTCCTCTCTCCTTGCTGACTGCTTAATGTGATTGCCGTGTGTGCGACGGCTTGTACTGCTGCTCTCTCTTGGTTCGCGAGATATCGCTTTCATCATGTATGCGTTAGCAGACTACAGTCTGTCACCCTCTCTTTCTTCTATTCCCTTCGTCCCCTGCCTCCTATCACAGGGTCGCCCATCCGGCGCTCACCTGCTCGCTGCTCAAGCCTCTCAATAACTCCTTCGAAAAAAAAAAGCTAACGTGCGTACGTACTTGTTGTTGAAAATTACTCGGATAACTTCTCTGTTGTAATTTTTTTTCTACTCACACGTAATTTGCATCCTCGCCGTCCTCGACTTCTTTACTGCTTACTTTGAACAAACCGGAATCTTATTACGTAACTCGTCGTACTTTGTATGCGTTACCCCAACACGGGAGATAACGTATAACATCATCTCCTCCCGGGTCAGTGTATTTTCTTTTGTGTGTCCTCTCTGTACTCATCTTTCTTCCGGTACTCTTTCTTCCGGCTTTCCGCATATCCTTTACTCTCGGCCTAGATCCTTCTAGATTAGCATCTGTGCAGATATGAAACTTTCCACCGTTTTTGTTGTTTGGCTTCGAGCGTCCGCGGAGTCGTAGCTTTTCCGATCTCGCCAAAACGCACCTACATAACGTTGACGCCATCGAGTCTCACTCGTGCTGCCTTCTCACTTGCCGTTGTAACCCCTGCCTTTGGGGCTCAATTCTACCGTACAATGTGTACTAGTCGTGGCGTCCGAGCGCCCTGGTGCTGCCCGGGGGGGCGTCGTCCGCTCAGCGGGTGAGTCGCACTCTGCCCTGCCGGCCTGCTCGCCCCCGACTCTCGGCTACGGCTCTCTGAAGGAGGGTCGCGACCAGTCTAAGGCGAGCGAGGCGCTGTTGGAGTGCGTGAATGGTTGTGCTTTAATTCTGCAAGTGGTCAAATGCCGAGTCTTTAATTGGGGTCGAAAGTAAAAATCAAGGCGGGTCGGAAACTAATTGCCCTCAGATTAATGAATGATAATTCAACTAAATTAGGCTACCTTAATATTCAAAAACGGACCTTTCTGTGTAAAAGGAGTTTTCCGACAAGCTAAACAATAATAAGACTTGTTCTATGTCAAAAAGAAGTGTTAACAAACCTAATTTCCGTATGAACTAGGCTTTTAGGTGAAAAGGTTTGGCTGTTACCTAATACATATCCAAACAATAGATAGGAACATTGAATTGGATATTTTTTATAATGTATCTGTCATGCAAGTGTAAACCAGACCAAATGGAGTAACTGTTTCAATTGTTGTTTATTTACAACCAGAATTGTCATATTTGGGTCAAACTCATATTTTCTGTATTCCTCAGCGTGTGTGTGTGTGTGTGTGTGGTGTGTGTATATTTATATATATATATATATTAATATATACATATGCTTCCCCTCATTGGTGCTTAATGAATAACCTTTGTCTTCATTCTATCACACTATGGTTTTTTGGAAAGTGAAATCGAACACTGTCTAGAGAGAAGTACAAGTATTTGTCCTTAAGGAGGCAGTAAACACTCGGAGAGTTGCAATACTAGTATACTAGTAATACAGCTACACCAGAGAGCTTACTTTACGTTATGAACTGAAGTGGCCTGAGAGAAGGTTTCATGAAACTTGTTTCTTCAGTACCTGACAAAGCTAAAAATCTTTTTGTTTTTTATTCATACATTCTGTATATTCTTGTCACCACAGTCAACAATATTTTGCTTGAATCCCGAAGACTGTAAACTTTGCCGTCCTGTTTTTTGTTTGAAATTTAAGACTAAGTACAACACAAAATACACCGCTACTTTGACTTACCGCTGCTAAAAGGTGAGATTATTTCAGTTAGTATTGTACTTGGTTTTGCTTTTTTTTTTTTTTTTTTTGCATATATGTTTTTCAGAGCATTCATATGAGTTGTAAATCAGTGAGGATCTTTCTACCATGCATATCATGTTCCACTATGTCCAGTACATAAACATACACTCACGCTCAAGACATTTATTTCTGATATTGCACACTGAACACAACACATTGTCCAAACAGCACTGTAGTACATACGGTCATTTAAGATGGACTCAAAATCAAGCTTTGATTAGAAACGAGTCATAGATTCAATGCTTTACCAATGTGGATTCCATGTATACAGAGAATGGACATCAAAATATACAATAAAAGGGAACTGATTTTATGAAATTAAAGTATAACATGTCAGAATAATAATTCCCTCTTCACTATCTGAAAAAAAAATCAACAATGCTGTAAATCTGATCCTTATATATTAGAAGTCATTGGTAGTTTGACTTTGTACCAATGGCATGAGTTTGGGGGCGGGACTACAGGTATTTGTTTGAAAGTCATTATTTTTCCAGTGCTGCAGAAATCACACACTTCACCTTTAAGAAAATAACAAACAACACAAGATATAGACTACAACAACTGTGAATACATCTCAGAGACCAGAAACAGTTGAGCTTGAATTTCTTCATTTGCTTTGAAAAAGCAGCTTAATGAATTCAGCTGTACAGTAATCAGTTTGGCCAGAAGCATTAATACTATAAACTATTATACACTGTTTCATAACTGACCATGTCTGTTTGCCAGAGAGAACTATTTTTCATGTTACACATTTTATGGTATTCTTCATCCTTTGAAATGTTTCAGGAAACTCACAAATGTGAAAACAAAAAGTCTGAGCATAAAGAAAGATAATAAGTGAAGTCTGTCATGCAATATTCTGATTACAGTGAAAAACAAAAACTTTTTTTCTTGCAAAATGGGATTTAGGAATACTATTTCTCTTCAGAATGCACCAAAATTTAAAAAAATATATATTTAATTTCTAATCAGTGCTCATAAACCTGTTCACACCCCAGTTCATCACTCCTGAGCACTTGATCAAAACACATGACATTAATGCACCTGCAGTTTGGACTGAATTTAGATTTGAGTTTTCCTACTCTCTTCACACAAAGACAGACAGTGAACGTGATGTGGAGACACATATGTGTGGAGGATGATAATATGTGGTCGACATCATAATAATACTCTCTCTATATATATAAATAATAAAAAATGTCCCTTTAACACTAGTGTTCCCTATTCTTTTTCTATTCTATCTACTTGGTTTCTTTTTCTAATTATAATTAATTGCGTTAGGCTAACCGAGACTTGTCACGGCACTTACATCTTATTGCTCTTTTGTTGGTTTTGATTGCTTCTGTTGTCCTCATTTGTAAGTTGCATTGGATAAAAGCGTCTGCTAAATGATTAAAGATAAATGTAAAATCATAACTTCTCATCTTATATATCCCACTGGTAACTTCACCGACCTAGAAAAGATACAACATATTATCAAAACCTCATCTCTAACATATACAGATATCATGTTCTCATTAATGTTTATGTCAAGCTGCACTGACGTCACACTTCTCATTCATTTGTTATAATCTTATAATCTAATATCCATCAAATAAAATCATCAAAATCTCTATTTTGTTTTTGTTTTATTTGCCCATCCTTTCTTCATACATTTTAAATGTCTTTAAAACAAGGATATTTAGAGGTTTAATGCAACAGTGATCATGCTGAATATTTATAAATCACCATTTGATGATCTCTTTTTGTAGATGAAGTAACCAATCACAATGAGAACAACTAGAAATGCCGCTGCCACTGCTACTCCTGCTGTAACAGCCTGCGGAGAATCTGGTTCACAGTTAAGACATTTTCCATCTGCAAAATGATCATAATAAATAAAATCACATTTTCTAATAACTGGTTATTTTTTATAAACATTGTAAACTATCGAAATGCATTAAGGCACTTTAAACGTAATTGTTTGTGACCAGCAACAATAATCTATTTCAGTATTATCATGTTCTCCTGTTACAAATATGTATTTATGATGATATTTACCCCATTCTTCTGAAACTGGTTCTGTCCGGCTGCTGTGAATGACCAGACAGTCATAAGATCCTTTGTGGTTTCTGTCGACCTTCACACTGGATCTGAGCTGAAAGGATCCATCATCATTTGGTCTGATTTCAGAAAATATTTGGCTCTCAATGTTAATTCTGTTCAATCTGATGTTCATCTCAATATCTCTGGGGTAGAAACCAGTGGCCAGACAGATCAGAACCAGCTTACTGTGATCATCAGGAGCTTTTCTAGCAAAGACATGAACATCTGGTGAATCTGGAGCAGAAAATAATAACAATGCAATTAACAAACAAACATTAAACTTTCTGAAACTGCTTTCTGTGCTGTCAAAAAATGTCATCTTCATTTCCTTAAAAAAAAGAACACTGTAAAAGATATGATCAATAAGTCTTATGTTTTTTCATTAGTTTACCTTATCAAAATAATCTAACCAATTTCAACTTCATGTTTTAAGGCATATGAGATTAAAGTAGATGCATTTTTTTAAATGAGTTGAGAAATACAGACAATTTGATTAAACTTGAAAATGTAAGGCAGCAAAAGTTTTTAAGTTGAGATGGATTTTTTTTTTTTACAGTGAAATTCATGCAGGTTTGAAAATGTAAACATTGCTTAACGTGTCTTCAATGGTGATGATACTGATGACAAACAACCTCTGTACCACGACAACATTAGAAAGAGTCAAAAACACAAAGAAGAGCTCATTATAAAGTGACGCGCTCAGAACTTACTCTTATATGTGTTGTTAAACGTGGAGATCCACTTAGTGCAGTTTATGAGGAAATCCTTGAGGAATGGGTTTCGTCCAGTTTGATGATCCATTTCGGTTTCTATGACTTTATCCATCCAAGGAAGAAGGTCATACTTACAGCTAATAAACTCCTTTCCATCGTATGCAAACTCATCAAAGGCCTTCAGACTCTTCACTGCTCCATCAGGGAGTTTCTCCAGCTCACAGCCACTTATTCTCTGGAGTACATGCAACTCTACAATCACACAACAACATAAGTAAGTAAATAATTATACTTGTGTACCCTTGAGAGTGCATGGGTGCCTTTTGAGTGAGTATAGTATAGATGCTCAACGTGGCTACTTGATGAAATTACACCTTCATTTTCATTCCTGAGGTCAAATGTTGATTAGATGTTGATAAAAGCACTAAACTCACCAGAAGACTCAGTGCAGTTTGACAGAATCCTGATCAGATCTAGATACCCATCTTTAGTTTCAGGCGGCCCTTCAGGAGCTTTGTCCCAGTCGTCTACAGTCAGATTCTCTCTCATCCAGACTCGTTCTTCAATGCTGTAGTGAGAGATCTGTATGTGATCAGACTCACCCACAGCACTGAACACTGGAAACGGACCTGCTTTGGTCAGGACTGTATACATGTAGTGGAGGGAGTGTTTCTCTGAAAAGCACGAACCACAATGAAAAGAAGCAGCGAAACCTTTTCTCCTGTAAAAACAATGCCAAAAGCTATTCGTAAGGTCTTACTTAAAGGGATAGTTCACCCAAAAATGAAAATTCTGTCATTATTCACCCTCATGTCATTCCAAACATGTAAGACCTTCGTTCATCTTCAGAACACAAATTAAGATATTTCTGATGTAATCCGAGAGCTTTCTGACCCTCCATAGACAGCAATGCAACTGAAACTTTCCCTGGCCCAGAACTGTAGTAAGGACATTGTTAAAATTGTGGTTCACCATTGACATCAGTGGTTCAACCGTAATGTTAAGAAAACAAGAAAACAATGACTTTATTCAACAAGTTCTTCTCTTCCGGGTCAGTCTTCGATGTGTGTTCAGGAGAGTGCCATGACACATGCGTGTGATGCTTAATTAATTTGTGTTGCAAAGATGAACGAAGGTCTTACAGGTTTGACTAGTAAATTTAATGATAGAAAATGTCATTTTGGTGTGAACTATCCTTTTAAACGGAACGTAAAATCCAGACGGGAGGCTAGTTACCTAGTTTGCACTGACTACTTTATTCGGTTGCACCATTTGTTATAAGGCAGAACACAGCTATAGCTACACTCTCAGAAAAAAAGTTTAAAATGCTGTCACTGGGGCGGTATCTTTTCAAAAGGTACACCTTTGTTCCTTATTTACCCTGTTACGTCTGGAGACGTAGTCTTTATTGTTATGATTTATCAGAAAAGCTGTGTTTTCTTTAATGCAGGGGTGCCCAAACTCGGTCCTGGAGGGCCGGTGTCCTGCAGAGTTTAGCTCCAACCCATTAACCAGCTAATCAGCTCTCACAGGCATACTAGAAACTTCCTGTCAGGTGCGTTGAGGCAAGTTGGAGCTAAACTCTGCTGGACATCGGCCCTCCAGGACCGAGTTTGGGCACCCCTGCTTTAATGAGTCTTCCGCCCCCCTCCGTTTACCCTTTGGCTCCTCCTACTCAATCTGTCTGGCAGGTAGCTGATTGCCCCCAGCTGCAGCTGCTTACCAGTTAAGAGTGAACCAGCATAAAAGCACAGCAGCAACTACCAGAGTTTGAGAAAAATGTTCCCCCAGGAGCTTTCTCCAGAGCGCTGTGTTTGTCCTGCCCAGCCTGTTGTTTACATACTTGTTTAATATTGTTTGGTTTATTTGGAAGTTGTAGGGAGGTGGGTGCCATTTTTGTTGAACCCTGTTTTCTCCTGTTTTGGGGCCAGGAAGGGAGTTAGGATACAAACCTGTTGTTATTTTTCTTTCTTTTCTTTGTTAGATTAGTTAGAGGCTTAAATGATCTAGTTAGATTGTTTTGTTTATTATTTTGGCCTTACCCTCTCCTGAAATTATTGCTTCCCTTTTTATTTTTTTCTTATTTTTAATACCCTTTTGTATTTGTTCCATGAGCTATCAAATAAAAACCTTTATGGTAATTTGTTGCTTGTGGTGCTGTGACAGGACTCAGACTAGCTCTTTAAATAATTTGTTGTTTTGTTGCGTCCGCTTATACCCCTAGATTCATGCGGGACATAACAAATTGGGGGCTCGTCCATTCGTTTAATCATTTCGTGGAACATATTAGTTCGGTCTTTGTTTGATAACCTGACTTTTGTTGTCATAGTTATAAGTTTCTTGGCAGTTTCGAACTTGTGCGGGTGAGGAAGCGTGTATGTTATAATTGAATTATGGAATTTGATTTGGTCAAGTTTACTTTGTCTCCGACAGTGGAAGAGTTTGACCGGTGTAGAAAAAAAGATCTGATTGTGATTTGCAGAAGAGTTTTTTTTTTAAATATTCCTGTCAACAAGGAGGCAAAGAAACTAAAGGTGCATATTAGTAACTAAATGGTACATTTTAGTACTGAAATAGTGCAATTTGGTACCTTTTGAAAGAGTGCTTTTGTACCTGTTTTTCTGAGAGTGTACCTTGGTGCACAGCAACCAAATTTACGGGAGACTAGGTAGTTGTAATAACACCAATTACACCAATCAGTGTAAGGTAGGAGTCCTATGATCAGTTCATTATTTCCACACTTCCTCCCAGGCTGTACATAGGTACATGCAGATTTTATAAGAAAAAAAAAAAAGATATTTTATATAGGTGAGATTATTTTATTTTTTTACCAAAACTGTATTTTTGTTTAGTACTTAAACGTTTGCATATAAAAGACAGACAGATAGAGGTGAAACTGAGAGTGTTTTAAATAGAGAACTTTTATGTTGTCTATATAAAGGCATCTGGCAGCTCAGAACCAAAGGAAGTGTGGGTTAGATGTGCCATCTGCAGTCTCTGAGCCTGCACTCTAGGGTTAAAAACAATGATTTGTCACCATTGTGACTCTGATTGAGAATATTCACACACTGACACACAATCACTGACGGTGTTTTTTTATTAGACCCACACGGAATTGAGTGTTCGTTTGGCATAAACACTGTTAAGAAAGTTGATTCTAGTAGACTGATTGTGCCAAACTGAAAGTGATTTGAAACAAACCACACACAGGAAACTAACAAAGCAACATCGACAACGCAACGGGAGCAACATGATCGTTTTTAATCTGCAAATAACATTCATTAACTGTTTTTGAAATAAATAAGGATCAACATATAAATATTGATACATGTTAAAAAAACATATAGAAATTGCATTTTTAATTATGATTATTGTGATCTATTGTATTGATTATTTTAATATGATTATATGATAATATGAGTTTGCTATGCAAGCAGATTAGTTCTGTTTAGCTCGGGTTCACAATAAAGACAGCTAACTGATGCAGTTCAGTCAAATCTTCTATTTTATTCCAACTATTAGATTATTAACACTGTATAAGTCCCAAATTTGACCAGAAATCTCTGTGCTTACCTGGGTTCGCATTGCTTTGCAGAGAAATGCAAATAAAAAGAGATAGTAAAATTAGCCAAAACATTCTTGTCTATACAGAAAACGTTTTAAACGAGAGCGCATCAACTGTTTCAGTCCTTAAATTATTTCATGCGCACGTCCTGAACAGCTCTGCAGTGAAGCGGTTTCTATAGTCTCTAGGTGTTATTAAGTGCATTGCTGCCCCTCACTGGCTGCTGATGAAATTATACTTTCGTTTTCCAGCCGGATAAATATAACACTAAACCTCAAATCCTCACTGACAACATCTAAAGTTTATTCTGTAAAAAATAAATAAATCTTTATTTGTTAAAAAAAAAGTTAACAGAAGACTGATTGATTTTATTTATTATTTTCATGAGCAAAAAAAAAAAAACAAAAAAAACTTCTTTTCAGATGCGGCACTTTAACATTTTATGGATCCCGCCACATAAGAGCTTTAACAGCAACCTAATGTCCAGCTTATTTTCCACAAATATTATTTTGCTTCTGGCAAGGACTTGTGCTACACGCGTAGACAATGCTGGGTTAAACATGCAAAATGGGTTGTTTTGCCGAGCGTGGGTTGTTTTGACCACTGTGTCAAAACACCCACCGCCGGGTCAAAACACCCCAACCGCCGGGTCAAAACAACCCAACCGCCGGGCAAAACAACCCAACCGCTGGGTCAAACAACCCAAAAGCTGGTCAAAACAACCCAACCGCTGGGTCAAAACAACCCAAATAGCTGGGTCAAAACAACCCAACCGCAGGGTCAAAACAACCCAAAAGCTGGTCAAAACAACCCAACAGCTGGGTCAAAACAACCCAAAAGCTGGTCAAAACACCCAACAGCTGGTCAAAACAACCCAACCGCTGGTCAAAACAAACCCAACCGCCGGTCAAAACAACCCAACCGCCGGTCAAAACAACCCAACCACCGGGTCAAAACAACCCAACCGCCGGTCAAAACAACCCAACCACCGGGTCAAAACAACCCAACCGCCGGTCAAAACAACCCAACCGCCGGTCAAAACAACCCAACCGCAGGGTCAAAACAACCCAAAAGCTGGTCAAAACAACCCAACAGCTGGGTCAAAACAACCCAACTGCACAATCAACCCCTACTGCTGGTCAAACAACCCAACCGCTGGGTCAAAAAAAACCAATAGCTGGGTTTGTCCCTTTTTTTTCCAATTCAACAAAACCACAATTCCATAAAATATCTTACACAGTTTTCACAGTCCCTCTCCCTGAAACAACACCGAGAATTCATACGGCTTGTGTACAAATATAACCTTGATCGCTTAAAACTCAGAACTGTCAAATGTGAAAAGTTTTGAAGTAGTGTCATTTTAATTTGGATCATAAAGGAACATAATTTACAGGGGAAGTCGTGTCTAATGGGTAAGAGTTCGGACTCATAACCCCAGGTTGTGGGTTCGAGTCTCGTACCGGCAGGGATTGTAGGTGGGGGGAGTGAATGTACAGCGCTCTCTCCCACCTTCAATACCACGACAAGGTGCCCTTGAGCAAGGTACCGAATCCCCAACTGCTCCCCGAGCATAAATGGCTGCCCACTGCTCCGGGTGTGTGTTCACCGTGTGTGTGTGTGTGTTCACTGCTGTGTGTGTTCACTTTGGATGGGTTAAATGCACAGCACTAATATGGCACCTACTTGCCACATTCACTTCACTTCACTTCATAATAAACAGGGTCTGTCGTGATTCAGTATTCTGATTCAAGTGACTCACAAACAGCCATTAGAAAACAGCGAAGATATGAAATCTGAAAACAAACTTTTTCCTGAATGTTCACTTTTTTAATGTTTTTCTTTCTTTCGGTTATACGAAATAATATATGATATGTATCAAAGGAACATTTGATTTTATCACTTTGTAAATATTATGTTACTTTTGAATGTTCTCTGAACATTCTGTAACAAGTGGTGCTCTTCTGGTCATTTACATTTTAGGTGTCCGGTCACTTTTGACTGTGAAGACCACAAGTGTGGCCCCCAAATGAGGAGCACCAGAGGGGTAAAAAACGTTCCACGAATGATGTATAAATAATGCTAAGATCACATAACTTTAAATTAACATTCTATTAATGTTACTGGACGAACGTTTGTGAGAGAACCTTGCCAGAACATTCAGAGAACGTTCCTTGTTAGCTGGGGATGTAAAGGCCATAAATAGTATTTTAGCTTAGAATACTGTAACATCTTATAGCAATAAGAGTTCTTCATTTGACTTTCCCCTCATATTATTTACTGTTCATGCAATGAGATAAATAATTGCTTTTGTTTTGCAATTTATATTACCTCTTATCAATAACTTCTTAATAACTATTTATTCTTAATAAAGCAGAGCTGACACAGATTAGAAAATGCTGGGGGAAAAAAAACAAGAGTACAATTTTCAGAACACCGCTGGAAAATTAGAATAGAGTGTCAGTGTGAAGCTGTTCTCATCTCAGTCTAGTCTGTATTGAGCTCTTGATCAGACACTTTGGGGATCTGAAGCTGTTCAGTCGCTCCACCATAATAACGATAACTTCTCATCAGACCTGGGACAGATACAGCAGATCACACAGAAGAAAAACTTAATCTTGAGGACATACAGTATGTTTAAGCTGCACTGATGTCACACTTCACATTCGTTTGATAAACATATCTGATCTTAATATCATCAAATGAAATCCAAATATTAAAAAATAACATCATCAAAATCTACCAGCATGTTTACGTATCTCTACTGTAATTTTTAGCTCATATATTTTAAAAAGAAAATTTACAAATGAGATTTAAAGCAACAATGATCATGTCAAATGTTTCATTCTCACCATGATGCTTTTTCCTTTTGTTGACGCAGCGACGAATCACAGAAAAGACTGCAACTAGAACTAGAGCTGATATTACTATTCCTACTGTAACAGGCCACTGAGATTCTGTTTCACAGCCAGAGCATCTGCCATCTGCAGAACGATGATTAAAAAAATAAAAACAAAATCAGTATATGGAAACTTGAACTGAAATTGCTTGATCTATTTCAGCATTAGGATTACCTGTTATCAAAAGTGAGAGTGACTTGCAGGATGCAAATTACCAGAGCAGATATTCAACAAACAAACTGCCCAATTTTAATTGAATGCATTTATTGTTTGGATGAAGCAAGAACATAATGTTAGTTAAATGATAAAGTTGCCAGAAACATACTTTACACCAGTATGAAACACAACTGGCACTTGCATTATTAGCTTGTAAATTAGCGTTGTAAAAAAAAGTAGCATTTTATTTGAAACTTAACATCATCCAATGGTGTGTAATAAAACGTTTGATATAAATAAATATAATTATTAAGAAGAATATACTTAGATGTATGACTTAGAGCAAAGTGGGGAGTTTGTACGAATCAGTGAAGATTCATTAGTTTAGGATTAGCTGTGAAAGTGAAATATATTTTATGGTAATCTTTTCATTGAAGTTTTTTAATATATCTGTAAGACACACATTTTTGCTTTATTAAATTTCTACATATAGGCTACTAATTCTTTTTTTATATTACAATAAACAGACAGAGCATCATTGAGAATAATCAGATCTTACAAGAATGGACAAAGCATATGTATAAATTTTACACATTAACCAAAATGAACCAATTTGTTGAAAATTATTTCATTAAAGTCATGGGATGCCCTTTTTCCACAGTTGATATGATTCTTTGGGGTCTTAATGAAAAGTCTGTAACATAGTTTGGTTAAAATTTCTCAATGGTAGTGTAAAAAACAAATTTTTTACCCTGTCAAAAACAGCTCTTTTCAGATCAAGCCGTTTTTGTAGCATTTTTCTTTAAATGTTAATGAGCTCTGCTGACCCCGCCCCTCTCTTCTGAGCCGCTCTCAGAGAGACTGTTTACTTTAGCCGCATTCATCGTGAAACTTGCTAATTAGCACATTATTAGGAAAGGTGATTTGCAAAGATTCATTAAAAAACTACTCACTTCTTCTGTAGATGAGGCTGGATCATGAATGATTCACGCGAACATAGACACTTTTATGTATATCGGGGGCGCATTCCCTTCAGAAACAAATGTAATCCACTGCGAGTTCAGCGGCTCAGATGTCGGGAGTAAATGACGACTGCTATGTTCATTATTACATCCAACAACAGAACACCTCAATCGCTTAGGAGTCATTCTTGTCTACATCTGCTCCAGTGGTGAAACAATGGCGGACTGATGAGAGCTCACTCAGGGCGGGTCTAAGGTAAGACGCCAGTCCAGTCTGTGCTGAAACGCTACTGTCAATCAAACTATCGTGGGAGGGGCCTTTCTGTGTGACGTCACACAGACAGGCATCTGAGATCGCTCGATTTGAGAAAGGGGTGAAGATTTTAGTTAGTTAAAAAAACATTGGGTGGATTTTTATCATTATAGGGTTGTTGTGTACACACACAGCCAACACACATTTATGTCCAAACAACATGTAAAAGTGCTGTAGCATCATATGAACCCATTTATGCACAATACCGCTTCATTTAGAATGATATAGAATATTATTTAATGTGATGTGTCTGATGTATACATCCTTGATGTATAGCGTTACGAATCACCAAATCATAATCCTCATCATGTATGATGATATTTACCCCATTCTACGGACACTGGTTCTGTCCGGCTGCTGTGAATGACAAAACAGTCATAAGATCCTTTGTCTTTTCTGTCGATCTCCACACTAGATCTCATCTGAAAGGTTTCATCATCATTTGGTCTGATTCCAGAAGATGTTTGGTTCGCAATGATAGTTCTGTTCAATCTGATGTTCATCTCAATATCTCTGGGGTAGAAACCAGTGGCCAGACAGATCAGAACCAGCTTACTGTGATCATCAGGAGCTCTCCTAGCAAACACATGAACATCCGGTGATCTGAGCAGAAATATAATACTGCAATAAAAACAGGTATCAAGAGTTTCTTTCTCAATGTGTGAAATAAATATCCTTGTAATTATTCATCAAGAAACTTAGTTAGCTGCATGTGATCCATTGTGACAGACTTAACTTCTGCTGCTACTTACTTCACTGCAAAATTAAGATCAGATTTTCTAATAGCTTTCATATATTTTCATAATTTAAACAAATTAGTTTTTTTTTTTAACAATGTGAAGGGCTGCGGTTGAAAAACCCAAACCCAGAATGTTCAAATGAGAATATAATGAGTAAAATTAGAATAATGCTGGCCTCAACAGTTTTATATTTGTAACTCTTCATTACTACTGACCTGTCATTTAATAATGATAAATCACCTCTGTATCAAATTAGAAACAGCTTCCTGAAGTTCAAAAACACAAACACACACAAAGACAGGAGCTCATTAAATGAATCTGACTCTTTTTTGTGTTATTAAACGTGGAGATCCAGTCCAGGCAGTTCTTGAGGAATTCTTGAAGTTTTACTTGATGGTCCCGCTTGATTTTGGTATTTGGACTTTTATCAGAAAACTGTAAGGTGTCAGAATTAAAGGCAACACAATCCTCTCCTCCAAATCCATATTCATCAATCGGCGTCAGATTCACTGTTCCATCAGGAAGCTTCTCCAGCTCACAGCCAATCACTCTCTGAAGAACAGAACGCTCTACAATCACAGAACAATAATGATGAGAAACTTAAATCGATGCATATTTGTACTGATGTGAGTATAGGACACACTGTGGCTACTCACACTGTTTTTGTTCAATGTATGACACCTTGTGAAAAAGTCCAATAAAGTTTCATAACATGTCTGATAATGAAGAAGGGAAAGCATTAAACTCACCAGAAGACTCAGTGCAGTTTGACAGAATCCTGATCAGATCTAGATACCCATCTTTAGTTTCAGGCGGCCCTTCAGGAGCTTTGTCCCAGTCGTCTACAGTCAGATTCTCTCTCATCCAGACTCGTTCTTCAATGCTGTAGTGAGAGATCTGTATGTGATCAGACTCACCCACAGCACTGAACACTAGCAGTGTGTCTGATTTGATCATGATTGTAAACATGTAGTGGAGGTAGTGCTTCTCTGAGAAAGACAGAAATGACAGGAGACACTTTTTGTCCTGCTAGCACTGATCTATATGAATAAATGCGGCCATATATACCGGCAGACCGGTGTGAAAGATGGAGACCATGATTACTAGGGACAAACTTATAGTAACTTACAGTATAGCATCACTAGCCTTCAAAAAGCCCACTGAAAATTGAATGATGAAAAGTTAAATCTACAAATAAAAATAAGATTCCTAAAAAAAAAAAAATTAGATTTAAGGTTCATGTTTGTTTAACAAATACATTTTGTGCATAAAGATGGACAAGTTCCAATTATTGATAATGTCAATTATAATAATAACTACGGAGCCCCGCACATGACATGCAAAAAATAAAAAATAAATTGTGCGCATGATTTACTAATTCGTTCCCTCGATTTGCTAACACCTGCTCACGATTACTATTTCGTTCCCTCGATTTGCTAATTTGTTCTCTCGATTTGCTAAATCGTGTGCACAATTTTATAATTTGTTCTCTCGATTTATAAATCATATGCACGATTTATAAATCGAGAGAACGAAATAGTAAATCGTGCGCACAATTTATAAATCAAGGGAACAAAATAGTAAATCGTGCACAGACGATTTAGCCTACCATTTTTTTTCCTGCATGCCATGTGCGGTGCTCCGTAAATAACAAACCAGTGAAGCGTTATTTTAATATCTTTAATATAAGTGTTTTCCTAAATTCAACCAACAAGGCTAGATAGGTCCGTGGTCTGCTTTTCACATTTTTTAAATCAGACAAACAAAGGAAATTTGTCTAGTTAGCGGACTAGTAAACAGGACTAATCAGAGTTGGGGCCAGTCCACACATATGTAAACGATATAGGTAAACATGCGCTAGATGGAGGATATTTGTTTTTGAAATTCCCAGCCTTGTCTGTCACAGTACATTACACTAAAATTTTTTTTAATTTAAAACATTTAAAATAAAGGGCACAATGTATTTTATTAATATGGGGGAATTTTCTGTAGGGATTTTTTTGTGTGTGTTTTACCTGTACTTTTCATTTTACTTCATTGCGTTGAGCAATAAAGGGGTCATAGGATGCTACATGCACTTTTACAAGTTGTTTGAACTGAAATGTGTGTTGGCAGTGTGTGTACACAACCACCCTATAATGATAAAAATGCACCCAGTGTTTTTTTTTAAATCTGGTTAAATGTTTTCCCCTTTTTTAAATCGAGCCGATCTCAGATGCCTGTCTGTGTGATGTCACAAAGACAGGCCCCTCCCACGATAGTTTGATTGACAGTAGCGTTTCAGCACAGACTGGACTGGCGTCTTAGCTCCGCCCTGAGTGACTGTCATCAGTCCGCCATTGTTTCACCGCCGGAGCAGATGTAGACAAGAATGACTCCTAAGTGATTGAGGTGTTCTGTTGTTGGATGTAATAATGAACATAGCAGTCGTCATTTACTCCCGACATCTGAACCGCTAAAGACGCAGTGGATTACTTTTGTTTTTGAAAGGAATGCGCCCCCGATCTACCTAAATGCATCTATGTTCGCGCGAATCATTCATGATCCAGCCTCATCTACAGAAGGAACGAGTATATTGTTTTGTAATGAAGCTTTGCAAATCGCCTTTCCTAATAATGTGCTAATTAGCAAGTTTCACGATGAATGCGGCTAAAGTAAACGGTCTCTCTGAGAGCGGCTCGGAAGAGAGGGGCGGGGTCAGCAGAGCTCATTAGCATTTAAAGAGACATGCAAGAAAACAGCTTGCTGTGAACAGAGCTGTTTTTGACAAGGTAAAAAGGGTGTTATTTTACACTACCATTGAGAAATTTTAACCAAACTATGTTACAGACTTTTCATTAAGACCCAAAAGAATCATACCAACTTGTGGAAAACGGGCATCCTATGACCCCTTTAATGTTCGTAAATGACTGGATAATGTTCTGGAAAATTACCTAAAGTAGCCTACTTTTTGCTTTTTATTTATTTATTTTTATACAGTGTAGTATAAACACAACAATATGCGACCGTGGTTAAACTGCCCAAATATAAGATGAAAACCACGGATCTCGTGGGAAAATGCGAGATGAAGAAAAAAATCATTTCAATGTTTTTGGATTTTCTCGCAAAAATTCTCGGAAGAACGCACTGAAATACAATTTTCTCTCTCCTCATATTTTCTTTTCTTAGGTGCTCCGTATAGAATTGTCTACATTTGTCTGTAAGCATCTGTCGATCAGAAGTTAGACTATGAAACTAATAAACTGTGCTTACCTTGCTGTGCATCGCTTAAAACAGCGGAAAAGAAAAAACAAATAGGAAAAACAATTCTTATATCTACATAAAACATATTTAAACGAGAGCATGTGAACCACGTTTGTCCTTTAAATTTCAGACGAGTGTCCTGTTTGTTTAAATGACTCGAAATACTTGCTTGACAGGTTCGTTTCCTCATTTAAATTCATTGGCAACAGTATATATTTAAAAACACACTCATATCATGCTCTCATCACTAGTATGTATAGTTTTTTTTAAATAAAATGAAAAGTGTCTCTATTGAAAAACAAGATTTTTTTTTCCGTAAACTAACTTGCATTGATGAATCATTCACACAATAACAGAAATATGAATTATTAAAGTAGAAATTGAGTCCACTTTAATTTCACATTGATTCAATGCACCGTATTCAGTGTGTATATAAAAACACACAACATTCACAATAAAGAATGATTTTATGACTTTGCAAAACAGTGATTTTCTTAATATTACTTTTAGACGCTGAAACTGGTTGTTGATGTTTTATTTGCTGAAGAATTAGACGTTTAACAAAGTTTTATTAACTGATAATCAAAGTTGTTATCGTGGTTTGATTATCCTTTAGCTTATAATGATACAAAATGTCACATGTGCTCTTGATATTAAACATTACATGATTTTATTAGTATTTTTGTTTTGCTTTCCAGAACAATTTTTAAAGATACATTTCCTTATTTTAAAAATAAGGCCTATAATCTACACTCTCAGAAAAAAGGTACAAAAACTGTCACTGGGGAGGTACCTTTTCAAAAGCTACACTTTTGTACCTTTAAGGTACCAATATGGACTGTTTAGGTACAAAGGTGTGCCTTTTGAAAAGGCTCCACCCTCAGTGACAGTTTTTGTACCTTTTTTTCTGAGAGTGTATGGTTCGGCTCTACTTCTCCTAGTTCAAAGACAGTTAGATGAGAATAGTTTTAATTATCATATTTAAAGGTCTTAAATTTTGTTTTCACACGTTGCATTCATATGAGCTGCGTGAAATGCCTGATATTGGTGAAGATATTCATGTCATGTTGCAGCATGTCCAGTACATAAACACACACACTCACACTTCAGACATTTATTTATGATATTGCACACTGAACATAACACATCGTACAAACAGGCACCTTTTGTCTGTGTCAAACTCTTATATATTTGATCCCTGAACTAAACCTGGGATTATTGCTAGCACCATAATCATGATTATTCAAGTTACAGGATCTTATACGTACAGTGGGTACGGAAAGTATTCAGAACCCCTTAAATATTTCACTCTTTGTGATATTGCAGCCATTTGCTAAAATAATTTAAGTACATTTTTTTTCCTCATTAAAGGACCCCATATTGACAGAAAAACACTGAATTTTTGACATTTTTGCAGATTTATAAAAAAGAAAAACTGAAATATCACATGGTCCTAAGTATTCAGACCCTTTGCTGTTACACTCATATATTTAACTCAGGTGCTGTCCATTTCTTCTGATCATCCTTGAGATGGTTCTACACCTTCATTTGATCCAGCTGTGTTTGATTATACTGATTGGACTTGATTAGGAAAGCCACACACCTATCGATATAAGACCTTACTGCTCACAGTGTATGTCAGAGCAAATGAGAATTATGAGGTCAAAGGAGATGCCTGAATAGCTCAGAGACAGAATTGTGGCAAGGAACAGATCTGGCCAAGGTTACAAAAAAAAATTTCTGCTGCACTTAATGTTCCTAAGAGCACAGTGGCCTCCATAATCCTTAAATGGAAGACGTTTGGGACGACCAGAACCCTTCCTAGAGCTGGCCGTCCGGCCAAACTGAGCTATCGGGGGAGAAGAGCCTTGGTGAGAGAGGTAAAGAAGAACCCAAGATCACTGTGGCTGAGCTCCAGAGAAGCAGTCGGGAGATGGGAGAAAGTTGTAGAAAGTCAACCATCACTGCAGCCCTCCACCAGCCGGGGCTTTATGGCAGAGTGGCCCAAAGGAAGCCTCTCCTCAGTGCAAGACACATGAAAGCCCGCATTGAGGACTCCAAGATGGTGAGAAATAAGATCTCTGGTCTGATGAGACCAAGATAGAACTTTTTTGGCCTTAATTCTAAGTGGTATGTTTGGAGAAAACCAGGCACTGCTCATCATCACCTGCCCAATACAGTCCCAACAGTGAAGCCTGGCGGTGGCAGCATCATGCTGTGGGTGTGTTTTTCAGCTGCAGGGACAGGACTACTGGTTGCAATCTAGGGAAAGATGAATGCGGCCAAGTACAGGGATATCATGGACGAAAACCTTCTCCGGAGTGCTCAGAACCTCAGACTGGGCCGAAGGTTACCTTCCAACAAGACAATGACCCTAGGCACACAGCTAAAATAACGAAGGAGTGGCGTCACAACAACTCTGTGACTGTTCTTGAATGGCCCCAGCCAGAGCCCTGACTTAAACCCAATTGAGCATCTCTGAGAGACCTAAAAATGGCTGTCCACCACGTTTACCATCCAACCTGACAGAAATGGAGAGGATCTGCAAGGAGGAATAGCAGAGAATCCCCAAATCCAGGTGTGAAATACTTGTTGCATCTTTCCCAAAAAGACTCATGGGTGTATTAGATCAAAAGGGTTCTTCTACTAAATAAGAGCAAATGGTCTGAATACTTATGACCATGTGATATTTCAGTTTTTTTTTTTTTTTTAATAAATCTGCAAAAATGTTAAAAATTCTGTGTTTTTCTGTCAATAGGGTGTGCTGTGTGTACATTAATGAGGAAAAAATTTTACTTAAATGATTTTAGCAAATGGGTGAAATATAACAAAGAGTGAAAAATTTAGGGGGTCTGAATACTTTCCGTACCCCTTATATCACTATATATATTCCCTATAATAACACTTACAGTACTGTATATGATGTCTTTTCATTGAAGGAGTGTAACACTGGACATTGGTGAGGCCGTTTATCTAGTTCTTTCTACTTCGAAATGGGGGGGTATTGGGGGGGTCACCATGGAAGGGGGGGTGGGGGGAAAGAGAAATGCATCTCTCAGAGTGTGGGGGGTGGGGGGTGGGGTGGTTTGGTTGGGGGTGGGGGTGGGGGTGGGGGCGGGGTGGGGGGGGGGGGGGGTGGGGGGCAATGTCGTTTGTCGGTAATGGTGTGAAGAAAGGGGTGTTGGGGGGGGTGTGGGCGACGTTAGTCACTGTCTGGAAGCGCGGTTAAAAAACTCAGCCACACTGATGGCGGTGAGGGAATGCGTGGCAAGTCAGGCGCTTCACGTTGGTTTACGATACTTGTGTTGGCGGGATGGGGGTGTCATCACGTACCGGGCTTGATACACAAGTTGAGCTTTGAAGGCGAGGGGTGTCAGAGTCCTACCTGCTCATTGGAGGGTGGTCTGGGGGATGGTAGCAGCAGCGGGGCGAGAAGATTACAAGAATATGAGCGGGGGGGGGGAAGGTTCGTGGGAGGGACAGGAGAACAAGGGGGGGGAAGAAGAAGGATGGGAAACAGGCAACGGGGACCCGACACCGTGGGGGAATAGGAGGAGGGCACATCAAAGAGCAGGGTGTGGTCCGGAAAGAAACTCAAGAAGTGAAAATGGGATCCAAACTCCCAGCAATAAGTACGGGCTAGGGGGGCCACATCCACAATGAGGCAAGCCGCACTGCAAACTGGTGCAACAACAGGATACACAATCGTGAAAAAACCCAAGAGAGGAAAGCACACGGTCTGGTGAGTGGAGAACGGACCATGACTGGGAGCCGTGGGGGGGGGAGCGGCATGTAACCAATCGAAGAGAAAGACTACAGCGCGGCAGGGCCGGCGATAAAGACCACAGACAGGCGGGGGAAAAGAAAAAGCCTCAGAATACTTGGTGAACAAGGGGGAACGTAATGGTGGTGGCGGACACGACTGAGAGGAAAGCACAGAAGTAAACAAAAGTGCCGGAAGATACAGGGGGGATAGGAGCGGTTGCGCAAAGAACATACGGGGCAAGGGGCACAGGCCAACCAGGGCCTCGGAGCGGAAACAGCAGAAGAGTAAGGAGCCCAAAGCGCAAACGAGGAAAAACCTGACGAACAAACCGAGGGATGCTGCACACAGACATCGCACCGAGGGGTCGAAGCTGTGCGTGAAGCGGGGGGAGACGGGAAACTGAGGGAAAAGGATCATTGGGGAACCGGTGTGGACAAAAACCAGCGATAGCGAACCCCAGACACAACAGAGCAGCGGATAAAGCCGGTCAGGAGCCACCAGTTTAAAAGGACTTGAAAAACAGCAAAAACGCCTCCGGCGGCGACAGGAGGAGGGAGGTAAGGGGCACAGAAAGGGCAACCAGCAGGGGGATAACGATACGCGAAGCAGAAGGACGCACCGCCTACGTCGGGGGGAGGGCGGCGGGGGGGAGATGTGTCCACCACGTTACCAATCGCTTGTTCTAGTCACTGCGGGTGGAATGACCAGAACGGCGAGACCGCTTGTTAGTTTGCAGCATCTTCCACACGGGGTGCTCACTGAAGGATCCGCAGCATTTGTCGGATGCCAGGGATGTTTGGTCACAAACAGAGTCGGCCACGACGGTAACAGCTCAATCGCGGAGGGAAAACCTGCCAAGCAGGCTCAGAACAGCTACGGTTGACGGCGGGCGTCACCAACACACACAGCGGGAAGCTGCAAAAAAAATAAGAAGTGGAAAATAGTTACTTGATCCCCCCATATTGAATGACACTTATGCATAAAGACGGAATGAATGACGGAAGGACGACGGGGGAAGGAACGACGGGCGGACGGACGGACGGACCGACGAGGAAAGAAGGAATGATGAAAAGGAATGAGTGATGCGGAATGAATGACAGGACGACGAGTTGAATGAAGATGGATGACTTACGGCACTGACGGAATGAATGCTGAATTATTTAATTACTGGGTGCATGATTGACTGACTGAATGAATGGATGAATAAATAAATGACTGAATGACTGTCTGACTGACTGACTGACTGAATGAATGAAGATTGCAAGAAAGGGAAGATGTTAATTATGAATTATTAAGAATGAATTAATGAATGAATAAATGAACGACTGAATGACGGACAGACAGACAGACGAACGAACGTTTGAATGAATGACTGAATTAATGCATGCATGTCGCTTCATATGACGGGACTGATTGAATGAATGCTGAAATGAATGCATCCTTCATGAATGAATGACTGACTGACATGACTGAATGACGGAGGACCTGATTGAATGAATGAATGAATGAATGACTGACTGGCCGCATGAATGGAGTCATATGCTTTAATGACTGATCATAAGGAATAATGATGATTGACTGACTGAATGAATGGAGAATATGATTGATTAATGGAATGATGAATGAAAATAAAATGACTGAATATACGACCTGAATGGCTGGATTATGATGAATGACTAATGACTTCAAGAATGAATGAATGAATGAACGATGGATGAATGACTGAATTAATGAATTAATTACTGAATAATTAAGGAGATACTTGAATTGACGAACAACGAACGAACAGGACGCATAACGATTGACTGACGACTGACACTGACTTACTGAATGATGATAATTAATGAACGAATGGCTGTGCGACTGACTGAATGAATTAATTCTTTCAATAATGAAGTGACTGATGACATGAATGAAGACTGAATGAATGATGATTTGCATGAATTACTCCATGAATGACTGACTGAATGCATACGTGATTGATTGTTGATATGACTGGGGAAGATGAATGAAGAATGTGGTGATTGAATGAATGACTGATGATGAGTTGCACTCATTCAGACAGCCTTTTTGTTGCCACCTACTTGTGCTTTTGTTTCATATTTTATCAAGAGAGTCTAATTTCTGTCTTAAAATCAGTTCAATTCATATTTCAATTTTTTGTATGTTAATTAAAATTGTTGTTCTACAGCTACTTTTGGTATGACTAATCATTGCTAATGTCAGTTTAACAGCCCAATACTTTTAAATGTCTCAAGTTTAATTAATGAATCGCACATCATGTAGCCTAGATTAATTATATATTTTTTTAAAATCGCAGTGACCTGTCCTTTTATCAGCCTATCACTACACACTTTAAAATGATATTATTTTATACCCCGACACCCCACCTAACGAAGGCACAAGCAGTGCTCCGGAGACCCCTGATGGTAACGGTAATTCCAACAGCTCCGTTGTCAACTCACTGCGTATTATTTTGTAAGTGGAAATGTATGATATCCGCCTATGCATCGAGACAGAATTAAACAAAACTCGTGAGCTGTGGTCAATCTGATTTAGCAACATACTCTTATCTGTGTTTTAAATGTAGAGCTCCAGGTCAGTTCATGTCTTCAGTATTGCTTGAGGAATTTGGTTTCGTTCGGGTGTGGTTCGATCCCTTTCATGTTGGTTTTCTTTAGCTTTGGGGGTTTTAATGCAATCCGCTGCAGATGTCCGAATAAAGGCCATAAACAGTACCTCCCATCAAATCCATGATTCATCAAATGCTCTCATTACTCCCTGGTCCATCAAGGAAGTTCCTCCATTTTCACGAGCCCAAATCATTCATGAACAGGAGCTCGATCAGATCACAGACACACACTCACCGCAACTCAAGACATATGATCAACTCGCTGCTAATTGATAGACTAAGCTAAACGCACGAGACACGGAGGAGTCCTTTGTCGTTTGACGATATGTGTGTATTAACTGATGTTAGAACCATCTCTAACATCTAATCTTAATAGTGGGTTACATAGCGGAGGTCTAACCATCGCCCATTTTCTGCATTCAGACTAGATCGTTCCCAAACCTCTTTATTCATTCTGTCAATGACGATCTGTTCTGCCATCAAGGAGCCGCCAGCCGGCTTTGACCAGGAAGCGTGATTGCTTGTGGCACATATGCTTTACAACTTTTAGAAGAGGAAGGGTTTTTCTAGAGGAACATAGAAACCCAACAACTAAAAACAACGATACACAATTTATCAAAATGAGAGGAAAAAATTCTATTTGGCTAAAACAATCATACATATGACTTGACTTAAAGTGTGGTCATAGTTTCATGGGAGGCTGAAAACATGTCGCTCAGAAGAAGTGCGGTGCACAGAAATGAAGAACCGATTTTCTTGCCGGCCCGCATCACGTAGAAAGGATACGGCAACAAAAAAATGATGTAAGAATCATGCTAATGTCTATATAACAAACATGTTTATCTAAACGAATTCTAATATGCGCCATTTTTGACTAAATAGTGTAGACGAGGTGCCCTGTTGCTCCTTAGGTACTCAGCCTCTGGCAAATACAGGATGGTCGTCTCATCTAACCTTCTCGACGTCAACTAAAAGGCCGCCACCTAGTAGCTCTAGGATTTCTTGCAGTGCTATGGGATGACATAACTATGGAAGCACGTTTCCGCCCTGGGGAATAAAAATAAAACAGTTAAGTGTTCAATCTATATCTCAGATCGTGGACCTTTTTTCTCAGATTGCAGTTTAGATCGTTGCAATTCTAAGGAAAGATCAGAATTGCAAGATGTAAACACTTGCATTGCGAAAACAAATCACCATTGCGAATTATAACTTTTAGTTCTGACATGATTGTCTCAAAATGGCCAGATATTAACTCAGAACTAGAGGGGGCGTGATAATCAACTTAGAAGACAAAAGAATGGGCGGGGAACGTGGTTATGAGATCAAACAATTTCTTCTCTTTACCGTGTCCGTCCTGCCGCCTTCACAGAAGAGTGGTACCAAACTACCATTCAGAAGATACAGACTGCGCTGCGCTTGTTGAACGAGCGAGGAATGCCTTACAAGCTATTACAACACCGTAGTCAGCTATTAACCTTTACAATGGTTTCCTTCGTATGTTTGAGGGCGTTTCCCTTCATGCTTTGAATGGTTTAACATCCACTACCATGAAGAGTGCCACATATTACCAGGCATACAAACGGTTCTGCACACAGTAGCCCAATGGTCAGACCATAAACCATGACAAATGAGATGTTTTGTATTGTATATTACTCCAAAAACGCAAGAGGAGGTGAATCAGCAGAACGAACACAATTCAGTGGTATGAATACTACCTGTATGTTGATTAAAAAATCCTAGAACTGTATCAGCACTGAAGTGGCCGGTGTCTAGCTATTAATTATGGTGGAATTATATCTACAACTGGATCGTGGGAGCACAAGGTTTCCCTGCTGACTCTGTCTTTGTGACCTGCGGCTCAGTCATTTACAAGGGTGGGTTACATTGTATAGGCGAGTATACCGTGACCCCGCCTGATCCTGTCGTAAGAAAGGCAAGATTTGTGTAGGGAGGTCTGGCGAACGTTTAAAAGCTATTAAGCCATTCAAGGAAGGGAAAGCGTCGATATTTTATTTGTAAATCATTTGGGCGCTATTTCAGTATAAACTCCTAAACTACGCTAACGGTTGTCTGACGGTGGAGTATAACAGACTGAAGGCGCCAAAGCACAGAACAACATCGATTCAACGGAGATGAGTCTTTCACACTTGGCACCGCCAAATCCGATTGATTCGGGGCTAAGTCGGAATCATAGTTCGAGCAAGAAGAGGAGGGATAGAGGCTCCATGCAAACCTGTGCCTCTAGGTGACCTCAAAACTGCCCACGAGTGCTTAAGCAGTGGCCTGCGGAAATAATATGTGGTGCAACAGAAACTAATGTTGACAGTCATAGACGTTGGGTCCCACATTTGGGACTTTTTCGCGACGAGGGGTGGTCCCCTCCACGTTTGGGGGCCGGGGCGTTTTAGAAAAACATTAATGGCTGTGTGTTGAGTTATTTTTTGAGGGGACAGCAAATTTACACTGTATACAAGCTGTACACTCTCGTAACTAACCAAATTACTTGTAGCAAGTGTAATTTCTTCAGTGTGGCACATAACGAGATAATAGGAAAAGTTTTACCAAAATGGTAGAACGGGGCGTACCACGTTCTTTGGAATACGGTAGCCATCTTAAATGATAAAATCCATCCCTTCTTTTATTAAAATCTTCTTAATCCAACAGCTCAAAAACGCGCGGGGGTTGGGATTCCTGTCGCGCAATATGACGCATCTTCAGTACCTGGCGCCGCCACAGCTGTTGACTGACAGCGCGGTTCTAACCATATCCCTCCTCTCTCAGTAGGCTCGTTCGAGATGCTCGGCCTGCACAGAACGATCGGTAGAAGTACATCAAAGTAACCCCTGCGAGAGCATAATTGGAGCAGACGTCTCTTTATACATTTTGCATTGCTGCTCAAATCACGGTACATATTGCACGTATCGCGTGCACTCCGGGGGGGGGGGGGGGGGGGGGATCGCGTCTCTAACAGCCTCTTTGTTGTTCCCACTGATCCTATGCGTCATTATTAGAGATGGAGGTTGTGTCACATGTCCGCCATTTAGGTCCTTGCGTGCGACTCGATCTGTGTTCCGCATCTTTTACAAAGGCGGCTGTGAATCTATACAGTACATACAATATTCAACGCAGCCATTCCTGAGACATTCTGGTTCATTTGTCGCGTTATTAGTTTTTTCTGCTAGTCCAGTCGTACACTTGTCTACGGCCGGAATCCCGTCCCTCACTCTCATAATGGAATAAAAAATGCTTTTCCCTCTCTGTTTATTTCCATTCAAAGCAGGAGTCTAGGCGTCGCCCTCAGTCTCGATTCGGCGGACGTATATGCCGGGCTCAGTTTTCATGTAAGGGCAATCATACCCCGGAACATCACTTACTTTAAACACCACCGGGCCCCAAATACTTACATTTCAACCACGTTATAATAACGAACTTAGGGTATTAGTTGGAGCTGAAACTATTCACAGGCACTTCATAGAGCCGTTACTGATTGTAATTACAGCATTGTAACATCAAGGTGGTGGTGGTTCCGTAGTTCATCAGGAGGCTAGCAAATGAGTAAATCAGTAGTCAGAACGGGACACATCCGTCAGGTCGCAAACACACAGACCAGAACTCAATCCTCACAGAATCCGCCGCGTTGTGTGTTGTAGGGGGGGGATCACTTGGTTTCTTATAGGTACTTTAGACGCTGAAACGGTTGTTGTGGTTGTCATGTGGCGGAAGAGTAGACGTTTAACACAGTTTGTAATGACGGGGGCGGGGGGGGGGACAAAGGGTGGGGGTGGGGGGGGGGGGGGGGGGGTGGGGGGGGGGGGGGGGGGGGGGGGGGGGGGAGTGGGTGAGTAAGCCAAAGTGTGTTATCGGGGTGTTTGGTAGCGTTTAGCATTATAATGAAACAAACGATCACAGTGGGCTCTTGCTATTAAAAGTTACATTGATTTAGCTTATATTTAATGATCATTAATGCTTTCGAACATGGTTAAAGGATACATTACCTTATTTAAATCGCCTATAATCTACGCGCTCGCTTAAAAAAGTAACCTTGGTGGTAGCTGATCTTACCGTAGTACCAGAGGGACTAGGGTTTAGGACAATGTACGTTTGAAGTCCGCGCCCCGTGACACTTTTGTGTACACTATTATTTAATCTGCAGAGGTATGGGTCGACTACTACTTCTCCTAGTTCAAAGCAGTTCGATGAAATATTTTATTATCTATTATTAAGGTCGTAAATTATATGGGTTCACACGTTGCATTCAATTGAGCTCGGAATGTCGGAGAGGGGGAAGATATTCAGGTCGTAGATTGCAGGCATGTCCAGTAGCAGAAACCACACACCCCCTTGCGAGACACTTGATTAAGTGATATTGCACACTGACATAACACAAGTCAGGTACAAACAGGCACCGTGTATCTGGGTCAAAACCATCGGAGGATATAACAAGGGGAATGGAAATACCCTGACGTCGAACCTGGGAAGGATGGCTAGCCACGCATACGCCTGATGTCAAATAAAAAGCCAGGGTTACAAGGATCGGGATACGGATAATCCTAGAAGAGATGTCCATGAATAATGGACGCGTACATGTACTGTAATATGTATGTGGCAGGAGAGAGGGTAACCCCTGTGCATGAATCTTTTAGGGTCATTGTTGCAACGCCTACTAACAAGTGATAACTTGCGTTCCTAAGAGCCCTTTGATCCGTAACACACCGATCTTTGATCGGTTCAAGCAGCCTCTCACACGAAGTCGCGAGCTGGGTCTGTGAACATCATTCCACTTAACTGAATAACTTCTCAGCAGAGGCTAGAACAACAAGAATATAATCCTTATCATGGAAGCGCATACAGAATACCTTTCTATGATGTTTATGTACAAGCTGGCACATTAAGCCGCACTCACATTTGTTTAGCATAATCGATATATGGTAATCTTGAGAGTCTAGGGGCGATCATGAACGCAAATCTGGAAAAATCACAAACGCACCATCATAAAGCTTACGTGCAACACCAGGTCACAACAGGGTCTGCCGAACAGATACTGCCAAACGGTCAACAGAGCGTAAATACTTTGTAAAAAAACCCAAGAGAGGACAGCAGCAATGATCAGGTGAAGCGTGATACGTCATCTACGTTTCTTGTGGGTAGATCAGTAACACATCACAGAGAGAAATAGAAGCGACAGCGTGCTAGCTAGTGATTCCTGCTATAAACGACACGACATGCGGTGAAGAATAAAAGGCACATAACTACGTGGGGACAGAGTTAACTTTAATTTTTTGTGCCATTACTGCTACATTATTGAAAGGGCACAGGAAATGGAGAATCAAATCATGTCCTTGATATTTACAGATATGACGGCGTTAGTTACCTCTAAAATAAAACATTTGCAAGTTTCACACCAAACCATTTCCATCTTTCTGGAACAGCAGAATGTTGATCCAACAAGATCAAACTAGGCGATAATACTGAGCAGAACTAAACCTGGAATGTGTTATTCTTCCAACAGATCTCTCACCAGTTGTTGCTCTCATATATCTTTGCATTGAAGAGTTTGTGCAGACAGTGAACTGAGGTGAAGATATCATTGTATATACACTTTATTGATACAACACTTCATAGCTAAACTCCAGAAACATAACATGACATCTGAAAATGCATTTCATGACCCCTTTAATTACTTTAAAACATCAAAACTCCTCCTTCTACAGTTAGTGATTTGTATTTAATTTTCACATTATAATTGCAGAAGTAGCATCAGTGTATAACGGATACTGTAATCATAATTACTCACCACTTGATTTCTGCTGATATATGGTCCACACTGTTACAATCGGCTGTGTCTGAGTCAGACTGCTGTGAATGACCAGACAGTCATATATCCCTGTGTGATTTGCATCAATCTCCACACTGGTTCTCATCTGAAAGGATCCATCAGCATTTGGTCTGATTCCAGAAGATGTTTGGTTCACAAGAACAGATTCGTCCAGCCTAATGTACATCTCAATATCTCTGAGGTAGAAACCAGTGGCCAGACAGCTCAGAACCAGCTTACTTTGATCAGGAGCGTTCTTCACAAACACACGAACATCTGGTGAAGCTGCAAAAGAAAATAATAAGTGACAAATATTTACTTTATCCCCCCATATTGAAAGTAGCTTATGCATAAATGACTGCATGTAATGAACTGAATGAACGAGCTGACTGACTGCTGACTGACTTGACTGACTGACCGAGCTGATTAATGATGAATGAATGAAAGAGTTGAGAGTGAAGTGAATGGCTTAATGTATTTACATTACTGACTGGTAATGAGGATGAATGACTGACGAATGAATGGCCTGAATTAATGAATTAATGAATGATTGACTGACTGAATGAATGGATGAATAAATAAATGACTGAATGACTGTCGGACTGACTGACTGACTGACTGCATGAATTATTGCATCAATGAAGGAATAATGTTTAATTATAATTAATTACAAGAATGATTAATGATGAATAAATGACGACTGAATGACGGACGACAACAGACAGACGAAAACGAGTTTGAATTACTGACCTGACTTAATGCATGCATGCATGCATGAATGACTGGACTGATTGAATGAAGACTGGAGGTGGTGCATGAATGAATGAATGAATGACTGACTGACTGACTGAATGACTGATTGAATGAATTAATGAATGAATGACTAACTGACAGAATGAATGGATGAATGAATGATTTAATGACTGAATGAATGAATTAATAATGATTGACTGACTGAATGAATGATGAATAATGATTTATTAATTTAATGAATGATTGAATTAAATAAATGAACTGAATGACTGACTGAATGGCTTAGATGGTGAAGGAATGAGGATTAATGACTTAAGAATGAATGAATGCAAAAGAATGAATGAATTAATGAATGAATTAATTAATTAATGAATAAGTGAATGAATAAGTGAATGAATGATGGAATGAACTAACAAACGAACGAACGAACGAATTGAACTATTGACTGACTGACTGCCTGACGGACCTATGAATTAAAATGATTAATTAACAATGCTGGCGACCTGACTGATGAATAATGAGGGGTGTGCATAAATTAATTAGATGAATGACAAATGAATGAATTACTGCTTAGAATGATTGATTGAATGAATGACTGAATTAATGACTGACTGAATGAATAATTGATTGATTGATTGATTGAATGCTTGAATGAATGAATGAGTGAATGAATGAATGAATGAACTGAATGAATGAATGCACTCATTAAGACTCATGTTGCCACCTACTGGTGCTTTTTAGTTTCATATTTAAGTCTAATTTCTGGATCTTAAAATCATTCATACTTCAATATTTTTTTTATATGTTGAATCTAAATATTTCATTCTAAAGCTACTTTTTTGTAATGTCTAGTCAGTGCTTTCAGTTTAACACAATAATTTTAAATGTGATCAATTTAATTAATTAATCGGCACATCATGTAGGCTAGTTAATTATATTTAAAAAAAAATTATCGCTTGACAGTCCTATTTAAAGCATAAAACATTACACACTTAAAATGATAGTAATTTAGACCGGACACCCCACCCCACGTGCTCTGAGACCCCTGATGGTCACGGTGTAATTCCCACACTGTTTTCAACTCATTAGTAATTATTTGTAAGTGGATGATGATAAATCGCCTATGCATCGAGACAGAATTAGAACAAACATCCTTGAGCTGTGTCAAAATCTGATTTAAACATACTCTTATCTGTGTTGTTAAATGTAGAGATCCAGTCAGTGCAGGTCTTCAGGTATTGCTTGAGGAATTGGTTTCGTTCTGTTTGCTGATCCCATTTCATTTTGGTTTCTTTAGCTTTGGGGTTTTTATCAATCCACTGCAGAGTGTCAGAATCAAAGGCCATAAAATCCTCTCCATCAAATCCATATTCATCAAATGCTCTCAGACTCACTGTTCCATCAGGAAGTTTCTCCAGTTCACAACCAATCATTCTCTGAAGAACATGGAGCTCTACAATCACAGAACAACACTCACAACAACACAAGACATTTCATAACATGCCTGATAATTGATGACTAAAGCATGAAACTCACCAGAACACTGAGAGTCTGTGTAGTTTGACAGAGTGTTTAACTGATGTAGGAACCAGTCTCTAGAATCATAATCTTTAGTTGGTTCTGCAGGTCTACCAATCCAGTTATCTGCAGTCAGACTAGATCTTATCCAAACTCTTTCTTCATTACTGTAGTGAGCGATCTGTCTGCCATCACAGACACCGACAGCTTTGAACTCAGGAAGCGTGATTGCTTTGCAAAATGCTGTAAACTTGTAGAAGAGGAAGTGTTTTTCTGAGGAACATAGAAAACACAAACAAAAATAAAAACACGATACACAATATGTAAAATGAGAGGAAAAATTATATTTGCTAAAAACATCTTAAATATGAACTTGAACTTAAGATGCGCAGTTTCACAGCTTTCCGTGTAATCTGCTGTCTGTGGCGATACAGACGAAGTGCCTAAGTGTCACAGACATTATGAACCTGGTTCTTACAATAAATTGCCTTCAGCAATCAACTATAGAAAAGGACTGAGGACCACCGCAAAAAACTGTTCAGAAGTCTTCTTATGTCTATAGAACGATTTTTCGACACGAAAGTCTATGCTGGCCATAATTTTGACGGACTGATTAATATTGTAACGAGTGCCTCCTGTAAATGTCTCATTATGAAGAGCCCGGTCTACATGATGTGCTCTCCTCTCACTAGCTTCCTCCTGACGGTCATCTGAGAATTTCCTCCACCCTCCATCGCACTGTAAAAAATCAGAAGTTGAGCAAACTTCAAATTTTAAGGCTACCAGCTTCAGCAGATTTTCGAGTTTACTCAACTTGAAGGTCAATTAGTTGTACAAACTTTTGTGCATGTTTAATCAACATAATATATTAAGTTAAGCAAACTTAGTTAAACTTCCAATTTTGTGTTTAGTCGACTAGAAATATGGAGTTTGATTGGGTCTTCTAAATTGTACGATAATTTTCAGTTTCCAAAACTTTATGAGTTTTTGTCAAGGTACTGTGTAAAAAAAAGCAGGAATGATAGAGCAATACGGAAGTTTTAAGGCAACCACTTCAGACAGATTTTTTGAGTTCTCAAAGCTTTTGATTTTTTTTTACAGTGCAGCTTCAGGATTTAAGATTTTACTCAACCTGAGTTTTGAGTTCAGCACAGAACTGTCAATCCAATATGAGTGAATTTTTAAATGCTACTCAGTACAACATTGGTCCTAAAAAAAAAATCTTTAAATGGGCACAACCACAACCTTTTTATTGCATCAATATTATTTATTTGTAGAACAGCAAATGTAAATCACAACCCAAATCAACTCATTTAATTTACAACATCTCTAGCAAATAAAGCTGGAATGCCTGTTCAAGAGCTTATTTGTCAGCTTTGAGTTGCAAAAGTAAAAATTTCTATATAATTGATTAAATGGGGAAAGCTTAAAGTAAAAACTAATACAAAATTCAAGTCCAAAATAATGTACAACAATAACAACAGGTCTAGTCAAAAATGTATTGGCCAAAGTCTTTCATATCTATCACAAGCAATATAAAATTCATTGCAATGGCGGTTAAAAGTGCGTGCGTAGCAACAAAGAGAACAATTTCCTTTCAAGTATTAGATAATCCACCGATTCAAACTCAGATTCTGTTGCCTCATCAAGATAAGGCATATAACTACTTTCCCCTTCAAGAGGGTACCTGTCAGTTTCATGAGGATGGCCGTCTCCAGGAAATAACAGGGCAGTTTGTGGCTCACGGTCTTTTGGTTCTGCATTTTGAATAACGATATTTGCTCTAAAGTCTGTAATGGAAAAGCTGCAATGTTTCCGACTTCTGTGACCACTGAATGATGAAATCAGATTTGTTTTAAAATCACACTGGCTAAAAGGGCACCTTACAGTTTAATGATTTTTTTAAATGGCTCCTAATATGTTTGAAGTAATCAGGTGTTTTACAAATTTCCTTAAAGTCACACAATTCACAAATTAAATGTTAAGTGACTCTCACGTGAAGATATGTGCTTGTGTGAAATTGAAAGGTGAGACTTCAACGCTCCAGTGGTTTTAAAGGAGCAGATGCAATCGGTGTAGAGGCAGGGTAGTTGGCGGTTTCTTCCCTGGTAGTGGTGCAATCGGTAATGTTTCAAAAGGACCTCCTGAGCAGGATGTTCACATTTGCATATCTTGCACTGCATCACCCTAATGAGAAAAAATAAACTATACAATGTTAGAATTAATTCTTTGGGCAACAACATAAGATTATTTTTTTTTTTTACCACAAGGGATACATGAATTCATTGATAGAGAACATTATTAAAGAAGAACATCTTAAAATACCATCATAAATCAAGCAAGAAAAGAAATATTTAATATTAGTTGGTTGAACGAATATCAAATTTTAAAAACCAACTATGATTTTAAGCTTTAAAATAGCTCTTAAATTATTTGCATTTTTAAAACATATAGATACAGATTTATAGTACACTTAGCAAACATGAGCTACACAAATACTTTGCATTTAACAAGCAAATAAATGTAAATTAAGTTAAATTAAGAAAATGCATCTTTGGGACAAAAACACACAAGCTTAACTTTTTATTGTTAAATTTGTTTTAACTTTTTTTTTTCTTAATACATTTAGAACTTCAATTACCTTATTCAAAACTCAAAGGCACCCACACAATTGTACAAAATGAACATATTATAAGCAAATAAAAGTAAATTATATATCCTTAATCCTAATCTAAATCATTTTACTTAATATAACGTTACATAAAACAGTAACGTTACTTACCCAAGTCACGACACTGTCGGGAAAAACTGGCATCGTATGACTTAAGGCAGCTCGAAGACGAAGCAGAGGTTGAACGGACCAAGTTAGAGCCACCTAACGTTAAGCAGTTGTACAGAAGCACATATTGTGAACAAATACCATTCAAATCTTATTGTAAATTATTATCACAGCCTGCATAGAACAATACCTGCCAGAGCGATTGCACTGTCGGAAAACAACGGGCACCGTCTGACCCGAGGCAACTCATAAGACCAGGCGGGGAAATGACTAACTTGCCGCCACCTATGCTGGTCCATAACGCAGTATGTGACAATTTTGCACATTAATCATATCGTGAATGTGATACACATCTAACTTACGTAGCGAACAAATGACGGAATAAACTGTTCGCGAGCGCGTGAGCAACTCGAAATGGGAAGGGTTGGAGAAATTAAATTTGCGTGTATAAACAAACAAAGTGATCGACTGTGCATCGCTCATCATCTTTGCGGGCATTAAAAAACCTTTTAATTAAACCAAAAACTTTTTTTTTTAAAGTTGTTAGTTTTCCAACTTTAAATATTAATTTGGTCAAACAAATTGGTCTAAATTTCTATTTTACTTTTATGTGTTATCTCAACTTTTTAAATGTTAAATAGTTGAATAAACTTTAAAAACTGAGTTTGTAACAAAATGTAAGTTGGATTTTTTACAGTGCAGTAGCTCTAGGATTTCTTGCCAGTGCTATGGGAGGACTTAACTATGGAAGCACGTTTCCGCCACTGAATACAAAGAAAAACAAGTTAATTGTTAATCTAGATATCTCAGAATTGTGACTTTTTTTCTCAGAATTGCAATATTTAGATCTTTCAATTCTAAAAGGAAAAAAGGTCAGAATTGCAAGATGTACACTTGCAATTGCAGGAAAAAAATCACAATTGCAGAATTATAACTTGTAATTCTGACTTTTTGTCTCAAAATTGCAAGATATTAACTCAGAATTGCTTTTGATATTAACTAAAACAAAATAACGACTTTATCAACATGTTTTCTCTCTTGGGCCGATGTGTCGTCTCCTCCTCCGTTCAACGAGATGTACCGATGACTCAATGAGCGCTGCGCCTTTGTTTTACGAGCAGAGGCATGCTTACAAACATTCCCCACCATACGCTATTAATAACCTTTAAAAATGGTTCCTGTAGTTGTTTTTGACTATTCCTCAGGAGTTTACGTTTGTTAAGGCATGCCACTAATAAAAGGCAACTTTACAACAGCGAACAAACGGTCTATCACAGTTCCATAAAACCAGTAAAAACCATTAAAATATGAAGATGAGATTGTTCTTGTTTCTCTCAGGCAGCATAACACTTCAGGTGGTATGAGACAGACGTGGATGGTTGGATTTCCTGGATTAATACTGTCGCCTGGACTTGCATTGTCCTAATATATAGTGAATTAAGCTACAAACTCGATCGTAATGCACAATGTTTCCATCTAACATGTATTCTGAGCTGCAGCTCATCATATGGAGTGTTTTCACTAGTTAGCAGTAACGTTAAACCGACCACCGATGAAACATGTTCTGGAAGATTTATGATTGTCTGTCTTCGACGTTTTAAACATTTTATTCGACATAAAATAAACAAAATTGAAATCATCGATATTTTATTGTAAACAGTTGTTATCTGCTTGACTTCAGTTAAGTCTCATAAAGCTATCGGCTAACGGTTCTGACGTGTAGTATAACCGGACATGAAGCGCAAAAAGCAGATAACGACATCGATTCAACTTATTGAGTCATTGACACTGTAACTCGCTCCGTTGAGACATGACTTTCGATCATTATTTTGATCAAAGAGGAATTGAAGATGACCCAGTGGCACGCTCGTGAAGCCTCTGTTGAACCCATGTCCAGTGAGGGTTAAGGCGCAGTGCGCTGAAAAGGAAATAATGGTGGTTTCATCAACAAATATTGACACTTGGGCCCAATTTGGAACATTTTCACTAGGGTTTACTCCACGTATTGAGGCCAGCAGGTTTAGACAGTTAATTGGCTGTTTGTTGAGTTAGTTTGAGGGACTGCAAGGTACACTGTAATATATACATCTCTGTACCTCATACTTTAGCATTGTCGGCAAAGGGTCAGGTATGTTCTTCAGTGTTGTCACATTGAAAATATATAATAATAGTTACAACAATGTGAGGGGCCGTAACGCACTTCTGTAGATACGGTGCCATCTTAAATGAGAAAAAATCCACCGTCTTTTTTTAAATCTTCGTATTAAACAACCAGGCTCAAAAACGAGCTGGTTTGGTTCCTTTCCGCAATATGAAACGTCATAATTGCAGTAGCCTCGGCCCACCGCTATTGATCTGTCAGTCTCGCTGATACCATATCCTCAGCCTCGTAGCTCTTTCGAGGATGCATCGGACGCGGATAGCAGATGATCGTGAATGACTCAAAGTACCGCCGCGGAGCCTATAATAATGCGACGACTCTTTATTGCTTTGAATATGGCTCTCAAACAAATCACGGTACTTTGATCGCTCTGCGCAAGCGCCGATGCATCTCGAACAGCCTCTTTGGTGGTGCCCACTGTCATAATTAGTCATTATATATAATTGAGTGGTAGGGTGCGCTATGTCCGCCATTTTGTCTGCGTGCGATCGGCTGTGTCGTGTCCATCGTTACAAAGCGGCTGTGAAAATCTATACAAGTACATAAATGATTCAAACTACCATTCCGAGACATTCTGGTTCATTCGCGTTATTGTTTTTTCTGCTGTCCGGTTCGTACATGTACGGCTGAATACCGGTCCTCTCACTCTCATGTTGAATGAAAAAATGCTTTTCCTCTCTGTTTATTTCCATATGGCAAAAGCAGAGATGTCTCAAAAAGGCTCCGCCCTCAGCGTTCACTCAAGCTCTGGCGGCGAAGTTTGCAGCTCGATTTTGCATGTAAGAGGAACATACCCCTGAAACAGCGACTTTTTAAACCCATCTCCCAAATGACACTTTTCACACGTTATACTAACGCACTGTAGGTATTTTGAGCTGGAACGTCATCGCCATCAAGAGCCTAAGATTCAATCACATCTTGTAACATCAACGATGTGTGGGTCTGTCTTCCTGGCAGGATGCAAGCAAATGATTTAATCAGCGTGCAAGATGCCTCCATCATGTCAGACAAGAGCACACAACCAGGAAGACTCAACCTCACCAACATCCGCCGTTTTTAAATCACGATGATATTTCTTCAATATTAGACTTTTAGACCTGAACACTGGTTGTTGATGTTTCTTTGCTGAGATTAGACGTTTAACAAAGGTTTTATTACTGATAATGCCAGAAGTTGTAATATCTTGGTTTGATATCGTTTAGCTTATAATGATACAAACGTCACTGGTGGTCGAAGTGAAGTCTGCTCTTGATATTTCGCCCTATACATATTTATTATATTTTTTGTTTTTGCTTTCCAGAACACTTTTTAAAGATACATTCCTTATTTAAAACATAAGGCCTATAATCTACACTCGTCTCATAAAAAGGTACAGAAAGCTTCCCTATGGTCGGTACCTTTTCAAGTTACCACTATTGGTGTACCGTTTAAGGTACCAAATGACTGTTTATAGTACAAAGTTACCTATTAAGAAAAGGGAAAGAAGAGGGTCCGGCGGCCAGTCCGCGCTTTTGTACTTTTATTTCTTAGAAGTTATATGGTCGGCTGCTACTTCCGCTAAATTAACACAGACAATTAGATAAGGGTAGTTTTAATTACTCATATTTAACAGGGTCTTAAATTATTGTATTTTCTCACGTTGCAATCTCATATTATCTTCCTGAAATGTCTGATATTGGTGATAGATGAGTCATTTCATAGGATAAGGTTGCAGAGTGTCCATACATAAACGCCCACCTCACACTTACATACCGATGTAGTTATGATATTGCACACTGAACATAACACATCGTACAAACAGGCACCTTTTGTCTGTGTCAAACTCTTATATATTTGATCCCTGAACTAAACCTGGGATTATTGCTAGCACCATAATCATGATTATTCAAGTTACAGGATCTTATACGTATATCACTATATAGAGTTCCATAATAATAACACTTACAGTACTGTAGATGATGTATTGCATTGAAGAGTGTAACACTGTGACATTGATCTTTTAGGTTCTGTGTGCAACTGCTAATAACAGTGAATAAATTGTGTCTAAGAGCACTTTTGATCGGGAGGAAAGCGGAACCACCGCGAGATGCTTATGAATCTTTTCAGAGCAGACTGCGAATCACGAAAAAAGAAAAAGGATCGCTCGGACTGGGGATATGAAACAATCACTCCACTACTGGGGTAACTCCTCATCAGAGCTATTAAAGATTACAAAGAAGCATAAACTTAATCTTGAGTAGCAGGTCAAATACCATGTTCTTAGTATGTTTGGGGGTTATTGGTCAAGCTGCATGATGGCGCGCCTACACCTTTGTTTGATAAATAAATTATGGACAAAATCTTGTAGTCTGATGTCCTTAGCATGAACATCAAATAATGAACATATCAAAAACTCACCATCATAAAATTACTTTCACCATGTTCACATACATAGTTATGCCGTCATATACTGTCAAACTGTTCATACATATTTAAAATATCTTTTAAAAAACCCAAGAGATGTAAAGCAGCAATGATCATGTTGAATATTTATAACTTACCATATGACTTTTTCTTTTGGTAGATGCAGTAACCAATCACAGAGAGGGGTTAAGGAATAACTACGGGCGGGATCATGGGCTGCTATTATTCCTGCTATAAAAGACCACAGACATTCTGTTGAAGAAATAAAAATGCATCATAAATACTTGTTGAACAGAGTTTAACTTTAATTGTTTGTGGCAATTACACTACATTATTTAAAGGGCACATGAAATGTAGAATCAAAATGTCCTTGATATTTACAGATATGAGCGGTTACTCTAAAATAAAAACATACTGCAAGTTTCACACCAACCATTTCCATCTTTCTGAAACAGCAGAATGTTGATCCAAAAGATCAAACTATTAATAATACCTGAGCGAACAAACAGGAATGGTTATGCTTCACAACAGACTCTCACCAGTTTTTCTAAATATCTTGCATTGAAGCGTTTGTGACAGACAGTGAAACTGAGGATGGAAGATGATCATTTTTTATACACTTTTTGATACAAAACACTTCATAAGCTAAACTCCAGAAACATAACATGAGCATCTGAAAATGCATTTCATGACCCCTTTAATTACTTTAAAACATCAACACTCCTCCTTCTACAGTTAGTGATTTGTATTTAATTTTCACATTATAATTGCAGAAGTAGCATCAGTGTATAACGGATACTGTAATCATAATTACTCACCACTTGATTTCTGCTGATATATGGTCCACACTGTTACAATCGGCTGTGTCTGAGTCAGACTGCTGTGAATGACCAGACAGTCATATATCCCTGTGTGATTTGCATCAATCTCCACACTGGTTCTCATCTGAAAGGATCCATCAGCATTTGGTCTGATTCCAGAAGATGTTTGGTTCACAAGAACAGATTCGTCCAGCCTAATGTACATCTCAATATCTCTGAGGTAGAAACCAGTGGCCAGACAGCTCAGAACCAGCTTACTTTGATCAGGAGCGTTCTTCACAAACACACGAACATCTGGTGAAGCTGCAAAAGAAAATAATAAGTGACAAATATTTACTTTATCCCCCCATATTGAAAGTAGCTTATGCATAAATGACTGAATGAACGACTGACTGACTGACTGACTGACTGTGAGTGAATGACTGTACTGTGCCGGAGCCGACTTCTTACTGGATAATGAATGAAATACTGGATGAATGAATGATGGCAATAAATGAAACTGACTGACTG
>JADLZN010006845.1:52154-72274 GCA_018155175.1 Sinocyclocheilus anophthalmus
ATTGATGAATGACTGAATGAATGAATGAATGATGATTGAATGAAGGACTGCGAATGAATGAATGGCACTCATTAAGACAGCATTTGTTGCCACCTACTGGTGCTTTTAGTTTCATATTTAGAGTCTAATTTCTGTCTTAAAATCATTTCATAATTCAATATTAATTTTTTTGTATGTTGAATTAAAAATATGTATTTCTAAAGCTACTTTTTTGTAATGACTAATCAGTGCTTTCAGTTTAACACAATAATTTTAAATGTGATCAATTTAATTAATTAATCGGCACATCATGTAGGCTAGTTAATTATATATTTTTTTAAAAATCGCTTGACAGTCCTATTTAAAGCATAAAACATTACACACTTAAAATGATAGTAATTTAGACCGGACACCCCACCCCACGTGCTCTGAGACCCCTGATGGTAACGGTGTAATTCCCACACTGTTTTCAACTCATTAGTAATTATTTGTAAGTGGATGATGATAAATCGCCTATGCATCGAGACAGAATTAGAACAAACATCCTTGAGCTGTGTCAAAATCTGATTTAAACATACTCTTATCTGTGTTGTTAAATGTAGAGATCCAGTCAGTGCAGGTCTTCAGGTATTGCTTGAGGAATTGGTTTCGTTCTGTTTGCTGATCCCATTTCATTTTGGTTTCTTTAGCTTTGGGGTTTTTATCAATCCACTGCAGAGTGTCAGAATCAAAGGCCATAAAATCCTCTCCATCAAATCCATATTCATCAAATGCTCTCAGACTCACTGTTCCATCAGGAAGTTTCTCCAGTTCACAACCAATCATTCTCTGAAGAACATGGAGCTCTACAATCACAGAACAACACTCACAACAACACAAGACATTTCATAACATGCCTGATAATTGATGACTAAAGCATAAAACTCACGAGAACACTGAGAGTCTGTGCAGTTTGACAGAGTGTTTAACTGATGTAGGAACCAGTCTCTAAAATCATAATCTTTAGTTGGTTCTGCAGGTCTACCAATCCAGTTATCTGCAGTCAGACTAGATCTTATCCAAACTCTTTCTTCATTACTGTAGTGAGCGATCTGTCTGCCATCACAGACACCGACAGCTTTGAACTCAGGAAGCGTGATTGCTTTGCAAAATGCTGTAAACTTGTAGAAGAGGAAGTGTTTTTCTGAGGAACATAGAAAACACAAACAAAAATAAAAACACGATACACAATATGTAAAATGAGAGGAAAAATTATATTTGCTAAAAACATCTTAAATATGAACTTGAACTTAAAATGTTTTCAATAGTTTCAGTGTAGCTGAGTCATGTCGATCAGAAGGAAGTGCTGTGCACAGAAATGAATGAACCTTGTTCTTACCTTGCCTCGCATCACTTAGAAAAGGATAAGGCAACAAAAAAATGATTAAGATCATTCTTATGTCTATAGAACATGTTTTAAACGAAAGTCTATTGGCCATTTTTGACCTTAAATATTGTAGACGAGTGCCCTGTATGTCATTATGAAGAGCCCGGCTACAGATGGCTCTCATCTAACGCTTCCTCTGACGTCACTAGAAGTCGCCACCAGTAGCTCTAGGATTTCTTGCCAGTGCTATGGGAGGACTTAACTATGGAAGCACGTTTCCGCCACTGAATAAAAAATAAAACAAGTTAATTGTTAATCTATATCTCAGAATCGTGACTTTTTTCTCAGAATTGCAGTTTAGATCTTGCAATTCTAAAAGGAAAAAAGGTCAGAATTGCAAGATGTACACTTGCAATTGCAGGAAAAAAATCACAATTGCAGAATTATAACTTGTAATTCTGACTTTTTGTCTCAAAATTGCAAGATATTAACTCAGAATTGCGTGATATAAACTTAAAACAAAAATAACGACTTTATTCAACAATTTCTTCTCTTCCGTGTCCCCCCCCCCCCCCCCAGTCTCATCCGCAGGTTCACGAGAGTACCATGACGCATGCGCTGCGCCTTGTTTACGAGCAGAGGAATGCATTACAAACATTACACACCATCAGCTATTAACCTTTAAAAAATGGTTTCCTGTAGTGTTTCGGGACATATCCCATTAAGATTGAATGGTGTAAATACACTAAAAAAGGCAACAAAATTACAGGCGAGACACACGGGGTCTATCAGTTTCCATTAAAACCAGTAAAACCATTACAAATGAGATGGTTTCTATTGTTTTCTCAGCAGCGAACACTTCAGTGGTATGAGACGACTGGATGGTTTGATTTCCTATGAAACTGTCAGCACTGAATTGCAGTGTCTAACTATTTATAGTGAATTTAGCTACAAACTGGATCATAAAGCACAATGTTTCCATCTAACATGTATTTTGAGCTGCAGCTCGTCATATTAATAGAGTGTTTCACTAGTTAGCAGTAAACCGGATACCTCACCTGAATATGTTCGTAGATTTGTGTTGGATGTCTTCGACGTTTAAAGCATTTATCTTCGGAATGGAAATATCGATATTTTATTTCTAAACATGGTTTTCGCTTATTTACCCCCCCCCCCCCCCCCCCCCCCCCCCCCCCCCCCCCCCCCCCCTGTTAATCTCAGAAAACTAGGGGGGGGGGTGGGGGGAGTAACGGTTCTGACGGTGTAGTTATAAACATGACGGAAGGCGCAAAAAGCACAGTTAACAGCTCGATGCAACTGAGGTGAGCGTTAGCACTGGAAAGCTCCGAATTGCTTCGTGGACTTCGATCATTAGTTCGATCAAAAGAGGGGTGGAAGCTGGACTCCAGTGGAACTGTGAGCAAGCTCTGGTGAACGCCATGCCCAAGAGGGTTAAGGCAGTGCTGGGAAACAATGGTGGCCACAAAAAATATTGACAATTTGGGCCCAATTTGGACATTTTAACATAAGGGTGTACTCATTTTTGTGGCCAGCGGTTTAGACATTAAACATTAGACATGTGTTGAGTTATTTTGAGGGGACAGCAAATCTACACTGTTATACAAGCTGTACACTCACTACTTTACCTTGTAGCAAAGTGTCATTTCTTCAGTGTTGTCACATGAAAAGATATAATAAAATATTTACAAAAATGTGAGGGGCGTACTCACTTCTGTGAGATACTGTAGCCATCTTAGAATGATAAAAATCCATCCCGTCTTTTTTTAAAATCTTCATTAAACCAAACCAGGCTCAAAAAAACGAGCGGTGGGATCTGTCCGCAATGATGACGTCATATGCAGTAGCCTCGCCCACCGCTATGATGAAAGGCGCGTATAACCATATCCCAGCTCTCATAGGCTCGTTCGAGATGCATCGGCGGTGCACAGACTGTTCTGTGTGTGACATCAAAGTACCGCGAGAGCCATAATAGAGCAGATGACTCTTTATGCTTTTGAATTGCTCTCAAAATCACGGTACTTTGATCGTTCTGCGCAGCGCCGATGCATCTCGAACAAGCCTCTTGTGTTGTGCCCACTGATCTATAATAGTCATTATATATAGATGGTGGTTGTGCCATGTCCGCCATTTAGTCTGCGTGCGATCGGCTGTGTCGCATCCGTCGTTACAAAGCGGCTGTGAAAAATTATACAAGTACATAAATTATTCAAAGTACCATTCCGAGACATTCTGGTTCATTCGCGTTATTGTTTTTTCTGCTGTCCGGTTCGTACATGTACGGCTGAATACCGGTCCTCTCACACTTGCTCATGTTGCTTCTCCTCTCTGTTTATTGCCATATGCAGAGCAGAGACTTCTAGGCTCCGCCCCCTTCTGGAGTCGGGTGGGAAGTTGCAGCTCATTTTCATGTAAGGGGACACACCCCTGAAACAGCACTTTTTAGCCCCGCCCCAAAAATGACACTTTCCAACAAGTTATAATAAACGATCTGTATGGTATTTTGAGCTATGACTTCACAGGCACATTCAGGAGAGCCTTAAGATTAATATTACATCTTGTAACATCGCGTGTGTGTGGGTCGTATTCATGCAGGAGGCAGCAAATGATTTAATCAGAGTCAGACGGGCCTCCATCATGTCACACAAACACACGACCAGACTCAAATCCTCACTAAAAAAAGACGCGTTTAATACACGTGATTTTCTTAATATATCTTTAGACGCTTGAAAAACTGGTGTAGGTTTTATTGCCTGAAGAATTCGGCGTTAACAAAGTGATTAAATATAATCAGTTGTTATGTGGTTTGATTATCGTTTAGTTATATGATACAAAAAGTCAAATGTGATCTTGATATTAAACATTACATGAGTTTAGTATTTGTGTTTTGTGCCAGAACAATTTTTAAAGTACATACTTTTTTTAAAAATACGCCTATAATTACACTCTCAGAAAAAATACCTTTAGGTACTAATAGACTTAGGTACCAATGGATGTAGGTACAAAGGGTGTACTTTGACAAGTAAGCCCAGTGAGTTTTGTACCTTTTTTTCTGAGAGTGTATGGTTCGGCTCTACTTCTCCTAGTTCAAAGACAGTTAGATGAGAATAGTTTTAATTATCATATTTAAAGGTCTTAAATTTTGTTTTCACACGTTGCATTCATATGAGCTGCGTGAAATGTCTGATATTGGTGAAGATATTCATGTCATGTTGCAGCATGTCCAGTACATAAACACACACACTCACACTTCATACATTTATTTATGATATTGCACACTGAACATAACACATCGTACAAACAGGCACCTTTTGTCTGTGTCAAACTCTTATATATTTGATCCCTGAACTAAACCTGGGATTATTGCTAGCACCATAATCATGATTATTCAAGTTACAGGATCTTATACGTATATCACTATATAGAGTTCCATAATAATAACACTTACAGTACTGTAGATGATGTATTGCATTGAAGAGTGTAACACTGTGACATTGATCTTTTAGGTTCTGTGTGCAACTGCTAATAAATTGTGAATAAATTGTGTCTAAGAGCACTTTTGATCGGACCACCGATGCTTTGAATCGTTTCAAGCAGCTCTCACTCGCTGGACTGGGGATCTGAACAATCACTCCAACTTAACTGAATAACTTCTCATCAGAGCTAGGAAAGATTACAAAGAATATAATAACTTAATCTTGAGTACATAAATACCATGTTCTTGTATGTTTATGTCAAGCTGCAATGATGCCGCACTACACATTTGTTTGATAAATATTATGGATAATCTTGTAGTCTGTGTCATTAAATGAAACTCAAATAATGAAAATAATCAAAAACTCACCATCATAAAATTACTTTCACCATGTTCACATACATAGTTATGCCGTCATATACTGTCAAACTGTTCATACATATTTAAAATATCTTTTAAAAAACCCAAGAGATGTAAAGCAGCAATGATCATGTTGAATATTTATAACTTACCATATGACTTTTTCTTTTGGTAGATGCAGTAACCAATCACAGAGAGAAATATAACTACAGCTGCTGCTATTATTCCCGCTATAAAAGACCACAGACATTCTGTTGAAGAAATAAAAATGCATCATAAATACTTGTTGAACAGAGTTTAACTTTAATTGTTTGTGGCAATTACACTACATTATTTAAAGGGCACATGAAATGTAGAATCAAAATGTCCTTGATATTTACAGATATGAGCGGTTACTCTAAAATAAAAACATACTGCAAGTTTCACACCAACCATTTCCATCTTTCTGAAACAGCAGAATGTTGATCCAAAAGATCAAACTATTAATAATACCTGAGCGAACAAACAGGAATGGTTATGCTTCACAACAGACTCTCACCAGTTTTTCTAAATATCTTGCATTGAAGCGTTTGTGACAGACAGTGAAACTGAGGATGGAAGATGATCATTTTTTATACACTTTTTGATACAAAACACTTCATAAGCTAAACTCCAGAAACATAACATGAGCATCTGAAAATGCATTTCATGACCCCTTTAATTACTTTAAAACATCAAAACTCCTCCTTCTACAGTTAGTGATTTGTATTTAATTTTCACATTATAATTGCAGAAGTAGCATCAGTGTATAACGGATACTGTAATCATAATTACTCACCACTTGATTTCTGCTGATATATGGTCCACACTGTTACAATCGGCTGTGTCTGAGTCAGACTGCTGTGAATGACCAGACAGTCATATATCCCTGTGTGATTTGCATCAATCTCCACACTGGTTCTCATCTGAAAGGATCCATCAGCATTTGGTCTGATTCCAGAAGATGTTTGGTTCACAAGAACAGATTCGTCCAGCCTAATGTACATCTCAATATCTCTGAGGTAGAAACCAGTGGCCAGACAGCTCAGAACCAGCTTACTTTGATCAGGAGCGTTCTTCACAAACACACGAACATCAGGTGAAGCTGCAAAAGAAAATAATACGTGACAAATATTTACTTCATCCCCCCTTATTGAAAGTAGCTTATGCATAAATGACTGAATGAACGACTGACTGACTGACTGACTGACCGACTGATTAAATGAATGAATGAATGAAAGATTGAATGAATGAAGAGAATTAAAAGATTGAATTAATGAATGGCGAGATGAATGACTGACGAGCGCAGTTAATGAATGGCAGGAATGACTGATTGAATGAATGGCTGAATAATTAATTATGGGGTGAAGAATGGACTGAACGGAATGAATGGATGAATAAATAAATGACTGAATGACTGTCGGACTGACTGATGACTGAATGAATGAATGATTGCATAAATGAAGGAATAAATGAATATATTAATGAATGAATTAATTAAAGAATGAATTAATGAATGAATAAATGAACGACTGAATGACGGACAGACAGACAGACGAACGAACGTTTGAATGAATGACTGAATTAATGCATGCATGCATGCATGAATGACTGACTGATTGAATGAATGACTGGATGAATGAATGCATGCATGAATGATGACTGACTGACTGACTGAATGTGATTGAAGAATTATGAATGAATGACTAACGAAGAATGAATGGTGAATGAATGATTTAATGACTGAATGAATGAATTAATGAATGATTGACTGACTGAATGAATGGATGAATAATGATTGATTAATTTAATGAATGAATGAATAAATAAATGACTGAATGACTGACTGAATGGCTGAATGGATGAATGAATGAATGAATGACTTAAAGAATGAAGAATGAATTGACGACTGGATGAATGACTGAATGATAATTAATTAATGGAATAAGGGACCCCCATGAATAAGTGAATGAATGATGAATGAAGAACAAACGACACGAACGAACGAATGAATGAATGAATGAATGAATCTGACTGACTGAATGAATGAATGAATTAATGAACGAATGGCTGGCTGACTGACTGAATGAATTAATGATTGAATAAATGAATGAATGAATGACTGAATGAATGACTGACTGAATGATTGATTGAATGAATGACTGAATTAATGACTGACTGAATGAATAATTGATTGAAGTGTTGATGAATTACTGAATGAATGAATGAATGATTGATTGAATGAAGACTGAATGAAGAAGTGGCACTATTAAGAAAGCATTTGTTGCCACTACGGGTGCTTTAGTTTCATATTTAGAGTACAGTTTCTTTTTTAAGTTCATATTTCACTATTTATTTGTATTTTTATGTTTAATTAAAATATTTATTTCTAAAGCTACTTTTTTGTAATGTCTAGTCAGTGCTTTCAGTTTAACACAATAATTTTAAATGTGATCAATTTAATTAATTAATCGGCACATCATGTAGGCTAGTTAATTATATTTAAAAAAAAATTATCGCTTGACAGTCCTATTTAAAGCATAAAACATTACACACTTAAAATGATAGTAATTTAGACCGGACACCCCACCCCACGTGCTCTGAGACCCCTGATGGTCACGGTGTAATTCCCACACTGTTTTCAACTCATTAGTAATTATTTGTAAGTGGATGATGATAAATCGCCTATGCATCGAGACAGAATTAGAACAAACATCCTTGAGCTGTGTCAAAATCTGATTTAAACATACTCTTATCTGTGTTGTTAAATGTAGAGATCCAGTCAGTGCAGGTCTTCAGGTATTGCTTGAGGAATTGGTTTCGTTCTGTTTGCTGATCCCATTTCATTTTGGTTTCTTTAGCTTTGGGGTTTTTATCAATCCACTGCAGAGTGTCAGAATCAAAGGCCATAAAATCCTCTCCATCAAATCCATATTCATCAAATGCTCTCAGACTCACTGTTCCATCAGGAAGTTTCTCCAGTTCACAACCAATCATTCTCTGAAGAACATGGAGCTCTACAATCACAGAACAACACTCACAACAACACAAGACATTTCATAACATGCCTGATAATTGATGACTAAAGCATGAAACTCACCAGAACACTGAGAGTCTGTGTAGTTTGACAGAGTGTTTAACTGATGTAGGAACCAGTCTCTAGAATCATAATCTTTAGTTGGTTCTGCAGGTCTACCAATCCAGTTATCTGCAGTCAGACTAGATCTTATCCAAACTCTTTCTTCATTACTGTAGTGAGCGATCTGTCTGCCATCACAGACACCGACAGCTTTGAACTCAGGAAGCGTGATTGCTTTGCAAAATGCTGTAAACTTGTAGAAGAGGAAGTGTTTTTCTGAGGAACAGAAAACACAAACAAAAATAAAAACACGATACACTATGTAAAATGAGAGGAAAAATTATATTTGCTAAAAACATCTTAAATATGAACTTGAACTTAAGATGTTTTCAATAGTTTCAGTGTAGCTGAGTCATGTCGATCAGAAGGAAGTGCTGTGCACAGAAATGAATGAACCTTGTTCTTACCTTGCCTCGCATCACTTAGAAAAGGATAAGGCAACAAAAAAATGATTAAGATCATTCTTATGTCTATAGAACATGTTTTAAACGAAAGTCTATTGGCCATTTTTGACCTTAAATATTGTAGACGAGTGCCCTGTATGTCATTATGAAGAGCCCGGCTACAGATGGCTCTCATCTAACGCTTCCTCTGACGTCACTAGAAGTCGCCACCACACTGTAAAAAAATTAAGAAGTTGAGCAAACTTAAATTTTAAGGCAGCCAGCTTCAGCAGATTTTTGAGTTTACTCAACTTAAAGGTCAATTAGTTCAACAAACTTTTGTGCATGTTTAATCAACATAATATATTAAGTTAAGCAAACTTAGTTAAACTTCCAATTTTGTGTTTAGTTGACTAGAAATATGGAGTTTTCATAATTTAGAAATTAGAAAATTTAGAAAAGTCGCTGTAAAAAAATCAAAAATTGAGAAAACTTAAAAGTTTAAGGCAACCAGCTTCAGCAGATTTGAGTTCTCAACTTTTGATTTTTTTTTACAGTGCAGCTCAGGATTTAAGATTTTAATCAACCAGTTTTAAGTTCAGCAACAGAAATGTCAATCCAATATTGAGTGATTTTAAATGACGCCGTACAACATGGTCCTCAAAAAAAAAAAAATCGAAATGGGCACAACCACAACCTTTGTATTGCATCAAATATTATTTATTTGTAGAACAGCAAATGTAAATCACAACCCAAATCCACTCATTTCATTTACAACATCTCTAGCAAATAAAGCTGGAATAAATGCCTGTTCAAGAGCTTATTTGTCAGCTTTGAGTTGCAAAAGTAAAAACTTCTATATAATTGATTAAATGGGGAAAGCTTAAAGTAAAAACTAATACAAAATTCAAGTCCAAAATAACGTGCAACAATAACAACAGGTCCAGTCAAAAATGTACTGGCCAAAGTCTTTCATATCTGTCCTTCAAATCTATCACAAGCAATATAAAATTCATTGCAATGGCGGTTAAAAGTGCGTGCGTAGCAACAAAGAGAACAATTTCCTTTCAAGTATTAGATAATGCACCGATTCTAACTCAGATTCTGTTGCCTCATCAAGATAAGGCATAGAACTACTTTCCCCTTCAAGAGGGTACCTGTCAGTTTCATGAGGATGGCTGTCTCCAGGAAATAACTGGGCAGTTTGTGGCTCACGGTCTTTTGGTTCTGCATTTTGAATAACGATATTTGCTCTAAAGTCTGTAATGGAAAAGCTGCGATGTTTCCGACTTTTGTGACCACTGAATGATGAAATCAGATTTGTTTTAAAATCACACTGGCTAAAAGGGCACCTTACGGTTTAATGATTTTTTAAATGGCTCCTAATATGTTTGAAGTAATCAGGTGTTTACAAATTTCCTTAAAGTCACACAATTCACAATTAAATGTTAAGTGACTCTCACGTGAAGATAAGAGCTTGTGTGATCTTGAAAGGTGAGACTTCAACGCTCCAGTGGTTTTAAAGGAGCAGATGCAATCGGTGTAGAGGCAGGGTAGTTGTGGCGATTTCTTCCCTGGTAGTGGCGCAATCGGTAATGTTTCAAAAGGACCTCCTGAGCAGGGTGTTCAAATTTGCATATCTTGCACTGCATCACCCTAATGAGAAAAAAATAAACAATACAATGGTAGAATTAATTCTTTGGGCAACAACATAAGATTTTATTTATTTTTTTACCACAAGGGATACATGAATTTATTGCTAGAGAACATTATTAAAGAAGAACAACTTAAAATACCATCATAAAGCAAGCAAGAAAACAAATATTAAATATTAATTGGTTGAACGAATATCAAATTTTTAAAACCAACTATGATTTTAAGCTTTAAAATAGCTCTTAAATTATTTGCATTTTTAAAACATATAGATACAGATTTATAGTACACTTAGCAAACATAAGCTACACAAATACTTCGCATTTAACAAGCAAATAAACGTAAATTAAGTTAAATGAAGAAAATGCATCTTTGGGACAAAAACACACAGCTTAACTTTTATTGTTAAATTTATTTAAACTTTTTTTTCGTCTTAATACATTTAGAACTTCAATGACCTTATCCAAAACTCAAAGGCACCCACACAATTGTACAAAATGAACATATTATAAGCAAATAAAGTAAATTATATATCCTTAACCCTAATCTAAATCCTTTTACTTAATATGCATAGAACAGTAACGTTACTTACCCAAGTCATGACACTGTCGGGAAAAAACTGGCATTGTATGACTTAAGGCAGCTCGAAGACGAAGCAGAGGTTGAACGGACCAAGTTAGAGCCACCTAACGTTAAGCAGTTGTACAGAGGCACATATTGTGAACAAATACCATTCAAATCTTATTGAAAATTATTATCACAGCCTGCATAGAACAATACCTGCCAGAGCGATTGCACTGTCGGAAAACAACCGGCGCCGTCTGACCCGAGGCAACTCGAAGACGAAGCAGGAAAATAGAACTAACTTGCCGCCACCTACACCGTTGTACAGAAGCGCATATTGTGAACAAATTTCACTTAAATCATATCTGAATTGATACACACAGAACGACACTTACGGAGCGAACACAATGACGGAATAAACGGTCGCCGCTTGAGGCAACTCGAAATTGAAGTGGGAGAAATGAAAATGGCGTTGTATATACAAAAAAAGTGATCGAACTGCGCATGCTCATCAGCCTTTGTGGGCAATACTTATAACAAACTTAAAGTTGTTAGTTGTTCCAACTTTAAATATTAATTTGGTCAAACAAATTGGTCTACATTTCTATTTTACTTACTTTTATGTGTTATCTCAACTTTTTAAATGTTAAATAGTTGAATAAACTTTAAAAACTGAGTTTGTAACAAAATGTAAGTTGGATTTTTTACAGTGCAGTAGCTCTAGGATTTCTTGCCAGTGCTATGGGAGGACTTAACTATGGAAGCACGTTTCCGCCACTGAATAAAAAAGAAAACAAGTTAATTGTTAATCTATATCTCAGAATCGTGACTTTTTTCTCAGAATTGCAGTTTAGATCTTGCAATTCTAAAAGGAAAAAAGGTCAGAATTGCAAGATGTACACTTGCAATTGCAGGAAAAAAATCACAATTGCAGAATTATAACTTGTAATTCTGACTTTTTGTCTCAAAATTGCAAGATATTAACTCAGAATTTCGTGATATAAACTTATGAAATGCTTTTTGTGTGCAAAGAAAACAAAAATAATGACTTTATTCAACAATTCTTCGCTTCGTGTCGTCTCCTCCGCGTTCACGAGAGAATCACGATGCATGCGCTGTGCCTTGTTTACGAGCAGAGGAATGCATTACAAACATTACACACCATCAGCTATTAACCTTTAAAAAATGGTTTCCTGTAGTGTGTTTTTGGACATATTCCCTCAGGATTGAATGGTTTTAACATGCCACTAATAAAAGGCAACAAATTACCAGGCGAGACAAACGGGGTCTATCACAGTTTCCATTAAAACCAGTAAAACCATTACAAATGAGATGGTTTCTATTGTTTTCTCAGCAGCGAACACTTCAGTGGTATGAGACGACTGGATGGTTTGATTTCCTATGAAACTGTCAGCACTGAACTGCAGTGTCTAACTATTTATAGGGAATTAAGCTACAAACTCGATCATAATGCACAATGTTTCATCTAACATGTATTTTGAGCTGCAGCTCATCATTTTAATGGAGTTTTCACTAGTTAGCAGTAAACCAGTTACCCCACCTGAACATGTTCGTAGATTTGTGTTGGATGTCTTCGACGTTTAAAGCATTTATCTTCGGAATGGAAATATCGATATTTTATTTGTAAACATTTTTTCGCTTATTTCAGTTAATCTCATAAAGCTAGCGAGCTAACGGTTCTGACGGTGTAGTATAAACATGACTGAAGGCGCAAAAGCAGAGTAACAGCCCCCCCCCCCACCCCCCCGGACATCCGGATTCAACTGAGGAGTCATTTACACACTGGAACCGCTCCGATTGATTCATGACTTCGATCATTATTTTCGATCAAAAGAGGAGTGGAAGAGGACTCCAGTGGCAACCTGTGAAGCTCTGGTGAACTCCATGCCCAAGAGGGATAAGGCAGTGCTGAAAAATAATGGTGGCCACACAAAATATAATATTGACACTTTGGGCCCAATTTGAAACTTTTCACTTAGGGGTGTACTCACTTTAGTGGCCAGCGGTTTAGACATTAAAGGCTGTGTGTTGAGATATTTTGAGGGGACAGCAAATTTACACTGTTATACAAGCTGTACACTCACTACTTTCCATTGTAGCAAAGTGTCATTTCTTCAGTGTTTGTCACATGGAAAAGATATAATAAATATTTACAAAAATGTGAGGGGTGTACTCAATTCTGTGAGATACTGTAGCCATCTTAGAATGATAAAAATCCATCCCGTCTTTTTTTAAAATCTTCATTAAACCAAACCAGGCTCAAAAAAACGAGCGGTTTGGTTCCTGTCTTTCATTCTTTCAGATGAATACAATCAGAGTTACACTACCACTCAAAAGTTTGAGATCAGTAAGACTTGTAATGTTTTTAATGAAGTCTCTTCTGCTCATCATGGCTGTATTTATTTGATAAAAAATACAGAAAAAAAACTGTAATCTTGCAAAATGTTAATACAATGGTTTCTATTTTAATATCCTTTAAAATATAAATTACTACTTTGATGTAAAGCTGAATTTCCATCAGCCATTACTCCAGTATAAAGTTTCACATGATCCTTCAGAAATCATTATAGAATTATCATAGTTGTGCTGCTTAATATTTCTTTGGAAACTGTGATCCTTTTTTCAGGATTTCTTTGATGAATAAAAAGTTAAAAAGACAGCATTTTTCAAAATCTAAATCTTTTCTAACAATATAAATCTTTGCTATCAATTCTTATCAATTTAACACATCCTTGCTGAATAAAAGTTAGAATTTCTTTCAAAAAGAAAGAATAAAAAATACTGACCCCAAAACTTTTGAACGGTAGTGTACAAACCCAATTCCAAAAAAGTTGGGACACTGTACAAATTGTGAGTAAAAAAGGAATGGAATAATTTACAAATCTCATAAACTTATATTTTATTCACAATAGAATATAGATAAAATATATCAAATGTTGAAAGTGAGACATTTGAAATGTCATGCCAAATATTGGCTCATTTGGATTTCATGAGAGCTACACATTACAAAAAAGTTGGGACAGGTAGCAATAAAAGGCCGGAAAAGTTAAATGTACATATAAGGAACAGCCGGAGGACCAATTTGCAACTTATTAGGTCAATTGGCAACATGATGGGTATAAAAAGAGCCTCTCAGAGTGGCAGTGTCTCTAAGAAGTCAAGATGGGCAGAGGATCACCAATTCCCCAAATGCTGCGGCGAAAAATAGTGGAGCAATATCAGAAAGAGTTTTAGAGAAAAAATTGCAAAGAGGTTGAAGTTATCATCATCTACAGTGCATAATATAATCCAAAGATTCAGAGAATCTGGAACAATCTTTGTGCGTAAGGGTCAAGGCCAGAAAAACAATACTGGATGCCGTGATCTTCGGGCCCTTAGACAGCACTGCATCACATACAAGAATGCTACTCTAATGGAAATCACAACATGGGCTCAGAAATACTTCCAGAAAACATTGTCAGTGAACACAATACACCGTGCCATTCGCCATTGCCGGCTAAAACTATAGGTCAAAAAATAAGCCATATCTAAACATGATCCAGAAGCGCAGGTGTTTTCTCTGGGCCAAGGCTCATTTAAAATGACTGTGGCAAAGTGGAAAACCATTCTGTGGTCAGACGAATCAAAATTTAAAGTTATTTTTGGAAAACTGGGACACCATGTCATCCGGACTAAAGAGGACAAGGACAACCCAAGTTGTTATCAGCTCTCCGTTCAGAAGCCTGCATCTCTGATAGTACGGGGTTGCATGAGTGCGTGTGGCATGGGCAGCTTACACATCTGGAAAGGCACCATCAATGCTGAAAGGTATATCCAAGTTCTAGAACAACATATGCTCCCATCCAGACATCGTCTCTTTCAGGGAAGACCTTGCATTTTCCAACATGACAATGCCAGACCACAAACCGCATCAATTACAACATCATGGCTGCGTAGAAGGACCGGGTACTGAAATGGCCAGCCTGCAGTCCAGATATTTCACCCATAGAAAACACGTGGCGCATCATAAAGAGGAAGATGCGAAAAAGAAGACCTAAGACAGTTGAGCAAATAGAAGCCTGTATTAGACAAGAATGGACAACATTCCTATTCCTAAACTTGAGCAACTTGTCTCCTCAGTCCCAGACGTTTGCAGACTGTTATAAAAAAAAAAGAGGGGATGCCACACAGTGGTAAAAATGGCCTTGTCCCAACTTTTTTGAGATGTGTTGATGCCATGAAATTTAAAATAAACTTATTTTTCCCTTAAAATGATACATTTTCTCAGTTTAAACATTTGATATGTCATCTATGTTGTATTCTGAATAAAATAGGAAATGTGAAACTTCACATCATTGCATTCTGTTTTTATTCACAATTTGTACAGTGTCCCAACTTTTTTGGAATCAGGTTTGTATATTTTTTTAGAAAAGATTTCTATTTTAAATAAACGCTCTTCTTTTTATTCATCAGAGAATCCTGAAAAAAAAGTATCACAGCTTCCAAAAAAAATATTTGGGTGATAATTCTAATAAAAAGCAGCATATTAGAATGATTTCTGAAGCCTGGAGTAATGATGCTGGAAGGAGGCGGCATCACAAAAACATTAGATTTGATTGTTTATTAAAAATAGAAAACTGTTTTTTTAAATTGTAATAATATTTCACAATATGTTTTTTTCTGTATTTTTGATCAATAAAATACAGCCTTGACGAGCTAAGAGATAAGAAACTCTTTTAAAAACATAAATCATTCTAATGCCAAACTTATGAGTGTATATATGAGTAGTGAACACACACACACCGTTGCTCAAGGGTCTCACCTCAGTCGTATTGAGGGTGGAAGAGAGCGCTGGTCATTCACCCCAACAAACAATACTGAGACTCGAACCCCTGACCTTTGAGATACAAGTCCGACTCTCTAACCAACAGGCCACAACTATGTACGCTGCTTTTTCATATTTTAATATCTAAGCAGAAACACTAAACTGTTATTGTGAGAGCGGCTGGGGCTGGAATAGTCTGTGAGCTTCCTAAACACCAATCTTATTCTGTATTCATGTGAAGATGAATCTGTCCAGCAGAAGGCAGCAGATGATTTAATCAGAGTCAGACGGGCCTCCATCACGTCACACAAACACACGACCAGACTCAAATCCTCACTAAATCCGCCGAGTATTCACAGTTCTGTTTATATACGTGATAGAAATCATTCCTGGCATAAAAGTGATTGATTTTTGATTGATTCGGCCTGCTATGAAAGTGCTCGTCACTGTAAATAACCCAACTCTGTGTGAAAAGAAAATATTACATTTTTTTAAGAAATCTGTTTTTTTTTTATTTCCTAGACTCGCTTAAATGAAAGAATCGCTCACAATAAGATCAGAAACATGAATTCAGAGACCAAAGGAGTTCAACTTGATTTCATGTTGATTTAAAGCACAAATATTCAACTGCAGTGTGTTTGCGGTCCATAAAACATCATTCACAAACAATGAAAGATTTTATGATGTTTTATAAAGTTTTTAAACAAATGTACACAATGATTATATACTGTATGCATTGTAAAATGTGCTCATTTTCTAGACTTTATACTTGCTTTCAGATGCTGAACCTGAAGAATTAGATCAATATTCATCAAAATCAATTTCTGCTCTGTAAGGCACGTGTGTAAAAGACGGTATTTTCACATTAATAAACAAACAGCTTCACCTGAGAGTCTCAAATACAGCAGAATTCATATTTCATAATCCGGACCATCTTTGGCTCGCATGTTCTCTTTGGTTATTTTCTATATTTTCCTTTAATAAACACTTAAATCAGTTGGATTCGGTCTGATTTATCGCTCATAATCATCTCAGGGGTTTATAATACTGTCAGTTCACTAAGGGTCTCTTGGATTTTCTTGGTGCATGTCCCAGAATCCTTTGCGTCAGGATTCATGTTCCTCTGTGTTTGACCGTTTCACGTCAGCGAAGCAGATTTTCCCTGAAGCTTATAATGATTCATAACGAGCGACTGGCGTCATACACGCGCTCTGCATATGGAGTATGAGTTCATAGCTAAATAAACATCACCTGTACTGAATGCATGCATGTATTTGGCGTGTTTAGGGTTGTTACGTAAAGTGCAAATGTCACACGTCTGTCTGAAGACAGGGGTCCGGGCTCGGATCTACTTCTCGTCGTTCCCAGAATCCTGTGCGCTCTTGTCGTCGGAGCTGACGGACGAGATCACGGCGCTGCTGATTTCGCTGATTCGCTCCACGATGCACTGCGCCGTCAGACGCGCCTCAGGGTCGTGATCCCAGCACTCCTCTATGCTGGAGCTCAGCAGCTGAACGCCCTGATGATGAAGATATGAAAACAGTGTAAAAATAGATAAATGATCAAAATAAGATTCGACTGAATACATACATATTGATGTCAAATAAATAAATGAATGTTAAATAAATAATTAAAATAGATAATAAACAAACAATCGAATAAAATAAAATAAATAATAAAAATGGAAAAATAAATAAAAATAAAGATAAACTAAATATATAAAATGATTAAAATGAATAACAGAATGATTATAATAATAAAAAATAGATTTAAATGATAAACTAAATAATTAAAATTAAATATAAAACAATAAGATTAAAATAAAATAAACAAGTTATTTAAATAATTAAACTGATAATAAATAAATAATAATACATCTACCAGTATAGTACTACAGTGAGTATATCGATATGATATAAGTATATATATATAAAAAAAAAAAAAGAATCATATTATATATATATCATATATATAATATAGATATATATCTATATATATATATATATTGTATGAAATCAATAAAAATAGATTAAAATAAAATATTAATTTTAGAGATTTAAATAATACATAATATACAATACATCTACCAGTATGTACTACAGTGAGTATAAAAATATATATAATAAAAATATAATATGTGATTAAAATCAATAAAAATTGATTAAACTAATTTACAATTTAGATGTAACTAATTAAGTAGATTAAAAATATTCACGGCCAGCACGTACTATAATGAATAGATATTTTTTTGATATTTAAACAAAATATTTATTTTTGCCTTTAATAGTTATTTAGTGAGTTTTACTAATTTGATTAATTATTATTATTATTTTTTTCAGTGGTATTATTTTTGGTGTTTTAATATGTCTATATCGTTGTAGTTGTTTTTAGTTATTTTAGTACATCAGGTTAAACTATATGAAAATGAGAAATGTTGCTTTGGATAAAATAAGTTTAATATTTATATTTGATTTCAGTTAACATTTATTTTATTTCAAGTGAAACGTTTAAGTTTTAGTTTCAGTTAACTATAATGACCCTGCCGTAAATAAAAAAAGTCTGAATATGAACAGCGTTGTCATTACAGAAGCAACAGAAGTTTCTGGGGTCTGTGAATATTGGGTTTGATACTGAGGGGCTTTGTTTTCTTCTCCTGAGCGCTGGTTTAGTGAGACTAGTTTAGGTAGTTACCGTGTGGTTAGTCCAGCTGGCCGGTATCTCGGGTCTCAGTCGGTCTCTGATGACGTCGTCCTTCATGCTCTCCACACACAGATGATCCTTCAGCTTCCCGAACGGAGGCTCGTATTCCCGCACATCTGCACACACACACACACACACACACAAACCCAGCCGTGATTTGACTGCCAGCTCTGTGCTCAGAGGGGGCGGGGCATCACTGGAGAAGGCATTGTGGAAGGCATCAGCAGGGTTTTAACCTGCCATTCACAACAAGCAAAAACAAATCTGGTAGTTCCTGTAGCAAATACTCTTGAATCTGAAGGACACTTAAACAACACAAACAAACAAACAACAAAGCCACAGAGGGAAGTGCACGGTGCAGGGACAGAATTGGAGTGTGACATGGCGCGTGTCACGGCTGAGTTCATGACAGCGATGCTTCCTGTTTTTGACACATGCATTTCGGGGAAACCTTCTAAGAAAGCTGACTGATGCTGTTCAATAGTTATATAGGTTAAAGACAAATACCAAAAAAAACCCTGTTATTTTAATAACAATTTATATGTATTACATATGTATTAAATTTATTAAATTATATATATATATAAATACATATATATATATATATATATATATATTTAAAATTTACAATATTTAAAATACACACACACACACATAAAAATAGACACTATTTTATCTTTTCCAATAAAATATTTTTATTATATTTTATTAAATTATTCTAATAATTAATCCAAGGTACATAAGTATATATTTATCCACTAAATGTCATATATAATATAACATTGTAACATAATTATGTAACAATACTTCTCTTAAATAAATATTTAGCAATTTTTCGTTCAATATAATATATATCTGATTTATTATTAGTATTATTTTTATATGTAATATATACAATAATATATATACACAATTAATAGATATATATTCTTTTTTTTTCTTTTTAGGTCTAACTTTAGAGTCAACTTAATCTTATTTATAGTTACAATAAATATAAATATATTTTAAAGTATTTTAAAGATTAGTTTAAGATTGATATATAAATAAAATTTATTAATAGAATAATCAGTATTTAAATGTTATGGTGTATTTTATTAATAAATGTTGATGTATTATCTATATTATATATATAGATAATATATATATTATAAAAATATGTACATTAAAATATAATATTTATGCTGTTTATGCTATAATATAATAAATATAATTTTATGTTAATATACATAATTAACATATTTTGGGTATTATCTTTATTTTTAATTATAAATTTTTATATTTTGTATAAAGCAGAATGGGGAAGGGGTGTTTATTTTTGAAGATTATGCATAATTTCTATGGAAAATTCTCTGCTGTAGTCTGTGGATTGGGCTCAGGTGAGATGGACGGAGTTTGTCGTTCAGTGGTGTGTGGTGTGTGTGGTGTGTGTGTGTATGGTGCGTGGTGTGTGTGGTTGTGTGTGTGTGTTGTGTGTGTGTCTGTGTGAGGCTAACACTGATGGATGTTTCTCACCGCGATGGCGCGCATCGGGACGTGATTTCCCACAGAACCAGAGCCATGGAGTAAACGTCGGCCTGTTTGAAGGACTCGATGTTCTCCAGGTCCATCCTGGACTCCAGCACCTCAGGAGCCATATATCT
>JADLZN010006846.1:0-183252 GCA_018155175.1 Sinocyclocheilus anophthalmus
ACCAGTAAAATGTGGAGTGCCACAAGGATCTGTCCTAGGTCTTCTGCTATTTTCTATATACATGTTGCCTCTTGGTAATATTATTAGGAAATACGGTATTAGTTTCCACTGTTACGCTGATGATACACAACTATATATCTCAACAAGACCAGAAACTTCTAAATTATCTAAGCTAACACAGTGTGTTCAAAATGTAAAAGATTGGATGACCAATAATTTTCTCTTATTAAATTCGGATAAGACAGAGATATTACTTATTGGACCAAAAGATAGTACACAGAATCTCTTGGATTACAATTGACAACTAAACGGATGAACTGTTACTTCCTCTACAGTCAAAAAACTGGGTGTTATATTAGATAGCAACTTTCCTTTGAAAATCTTATTTCCCATGTTACAAAAACGGCATTCTTAGAAACATTGCCAAGTTACGAATCATGATACCTGTTTCTGATGCAGAAAGCTAGTTCATGCATTCATGACCTCTAGACTGGACTATTGTAATGCACTGCTAGGTGTTTGTCCTGCATCTTCAATAAACAAGCTACAGGTAGTCCAAAATGCAGCAGCTAGAGTCCTTACCAGGTCAAGAAAATATGATCATATTACGCCAATTTTACAGTCTCTGCACTGGTTACCTATTAAGTTCAGTATCAGTTACAAAATGTTATTACTTACCTATAAGGCCCTTAATTGGTTTAGCTCCTGCATACCTAACTACTCTTCTACCAGGCTGTAATCCATCACGCTCCCTAAGGTCGCATAATTCTGGACTTTTGGTAGTACCTAGATAGCAAAGTCCACTAAAGGAGGTAAAACTTTTTTGCATTTGGCTCCCAAACTCTGGAATAGCCTTCCTGATAACATTCGGGGTTCAGACACACTCTCTATTTAAATCTAGATTAAATACATCTCTTTGGCCAAGCATTCAAATATTGCATCTCATAATCTTGTACTGCAGTTGAACAAATGCACATTATTATTCTTTAGTTGGGGTTAAACAAATAAATTTTCTTGGTTGGAACAGCAGCTACGCTAATTATGTCTCTATTTGTTTCTCTGTTTTTGCCATGTAACTAGGATTTACACAAGCTTCGGTCTGGATCCAGAACACCTGAGAAGAGATGATGCCAACCCTGAAACAACATACAGAACTACCACATTTTGCTATAAGTTTGATTGCATCATATAATAATTGCTGTTAATAATGTTCATCGTCTGTTTGATTACGTCTTTAATTGATTTTTTCCATACATTTCTGCCATATGTACATAAACTGACCGGCACCACTGATAAGCTACTACTAAATATTATAGAAACTTAATTTGCTGTAAAGTTGCTTTGCAATGATTTGTATCGTGAAAAGCTCTGTACAAATAAACTTGAATTGAATTGAATTTGCTGGTGCTCAAAACAAGTACTTTACAGGAACTCCAGGAATAAATTTTATTGCTATTACTTTGGCAGGCAAAAACAGCATAGTTTAACCCTGAACACAAAAGTTTCAGTTTAATTAACATGGTTTCTATGGAGACTGGAACAGGAACATAAATTATAATCCATCATGACGGTGCTCAATCGTTATTCAGAAATAAGGTGGATACATTCTACTTTTATGAGCCTAGATAGATCCATTTAAAAAAAATGAAGATTATAGAAGAATATCGCCTTTTGGTTTTCGTCTGTATCGCGTACCTTGTCAGTGTCGTGCGCTTTGCGTGGCCATTTGTTGTGATAAACAGGAAAGTGTGTCCAGATTAATTAAATTTGAGTTTTGTTAGATGAAAAATAAAAAGCTTAGTACACTGCGGCAGCCCTCGTGTGAAGACCGAAGAGTGTAAAGACCATCGACTCTACCGTGCGACTCCACCGGGCAGGGACACCGGCAAAGGATAAGTATCGGGTTTTATTTCTCCTCTTTCCTACTACTTGTTTGACTTTTTCAGTTTTTTATAACCATTTCTTACAATGTGTCAGTAAGTTTTTGTTATTTTAGCATGTGTGTTTGGCCCAGTGTTTTTTAGGATTACTGATAAACGAATGTAGTTTGATTTGTATTAGTTATCTATTTTAGTTTTAGTTACAGTTGTAGTAATGTCATATTGTATTAGTTTTTTATTATGTCTATATAGGTCTTTTGTTAAGTTTTAGTTTTACTTAATTTGATTTATTTCAGTACTTCAACATACAAAATGGAATTGAAATAATACATATTGGATGTATTTATATATATGTATATGTATATGTATATACTATATAGATTATATATGTATATATATATGTATATGTGTGTGTACAAACAACATGTACGTTGTTTTTTTGGTGTTTGGCTTAGTGTTTTCATTTAAATCATTATATACTCAACTTTTGTCTTTATATTTTGACTTGTGTTTTTAGCTTTATTTTTTTTCCATAAATGTTAGTTTTGAAATGTTGTTTTAATGCATTTGTCATTTTTTATTTACTTTCTTTTCTTAATTGTAAGTATTAATATATATATTTATATCGTTTTTAGCTTTTAGTTTGAATTACTTTTTCTTATTTGTAAGTCGCTTTGGATAAAAGCGTCTGCTAAATGACTAAAAGTAAAGTAAAGAAGATTCATGCTGATACACAACATATAATGTAATAATGCACTTTTGCCTGTGGAGCAGTCTGCTTTCCCTGTAAAGTCAGAGTCTTGTTTTTTGATCAATATATTTTGGATCCCATAAGTTCCAATTGGGCCCTGTCCATAGACAGGCAATAGACAACCTATTTCAATTTCAGGCAGCAGCAGAAATGTTTCTGCAATATCAAACTGCATGAAGAATGTGATAGCAGAAAACACATGTGTGTATGGAGCATACAGCATTGCTAAGAGCATGTGAGTGAGAACAGTCTGATGTGTCCCACTGTCGATCTGTGTAAATGAGTGATTCTGCTGCATTAGCTCCATAAAACCATAATCCATTCCCCATAAACCGTTACATGTGTCACAACATTTCTGATTTATGCGGTGGAGCACTGATGGAAAAAAAAGGAATTCTTGCCAAATATCTCTGTGACAATATTGAGCACATTTTAATTGTGATTTGATTGTGATCTGGCCATTAGCCAGATGATGAATGAGCACTAGCAATTCCTGACAGCACACAGAGAAAGTCTTAATATGACAATTATGTGTTTGTCTATATATTTTATTGTATCTCTCTCTCTTGTATCAGTTCGTCAGTACAGTGCAGCTTTTGTGAAGATTAAATTGAGACTTTGCTTTACTCCATCTCAGAACACTTACTTATGTTTTATGACACGCACTAAATCAGTTTTATGCTGCTATTGATTTTTCTGCCCTGCTCTCCTCTGAGCTCCCTCATACATACATAAAACAATACATCAAAACATTTACTTTTCATTCTGCCTTTTTCTTTCTGTTTCAGCTTTTGCCTTGACCTTCAGAGTGCTGGAAATGAGTATGAAAGCTGTTCTGTTTCCATACTCCATTTGCAAACTTTCCATTTGCTTTCTGTTGAAGAGATAGATGTGGCATATTTCCCCAGACACACATCTGACCAAGGGGTGTTAGTTTACAATTCACCCTGAACATGATTTAAATATCTGAGGTGTCAGTGTATATGACTTCTATGCACTGTAAAATCCAGTAAGTTGTGGAGACTGATTACATCAAAATATTTAAGTCAACTAACACAATCATTTTTAAAAGTAAATAATTATTCTAAAGTACCAGTACTTTTAAGTGCACTGTACTTCAAAATATTTAATGTGTAATGTTTTTAGTTTTCTCTATAATTTCTTTTCAGTTATTTTTAATTACATTTCTGTATACTTAATTCTTGTGATCTGAAGAAAAAAAAAACGAACTAAATACAGCTGTTCTTAATTCATAGTTAAAGGCATAGCTCACCTAAAAATGAAAATGACCCCATTACTCACCCTCAAGCCATCCTAGGCGTGTATGAGTTTCTTCTTTCAGATGAATACAATCTGAGTTATATTAAAAAATGTCCTAGCTCTTCCAAGCTTTATAATGGCAGTGAATGGGGGTCGAGATTTTGAAGCCCCAAAAGAGTACATCCATCCTTCATAAAAGTACTCTACATGGCTCCAGGGGGTTAATAAAGGCATTCTGAAGTGAAGCGATGCATTTGTGTAAGAAAACTATCCATATTTAAAACTTTATAAACATCTCTACCACTAACTGTCAACGCCTTTCACGTAGAGTGGCGTTCCAGCGTATGACGTAGGACATAGGCGTAGCAGAAGCTCAGGTGAGAAGTGATGAACGCTGGAGCGCATTGGAGAGAGAAAAACAAAACACTGGTTACGAAATAAATGTACAAAATGAGGATTTGTAAAGAAAAATGTCAGAGGATTTTGATAGAAGTCAATAGGAGACTGAGTTTTTTCACCGAAGCTTTCACTACGCCTACACATTTAATCATTTATCAGACGCTTTTATCCAAAGCGACTTACAAATGAGGACAATAAAAGCAGTCAAAACTAACAAAAGAGCAACAATATATAAGTGCAAATGACAAGTCTCGGTTAGCCTAAAAGCAGTACACGTAGCAAGGTTTATATATATATATATATACAGTGTGTACGGAAAGTATTCAGACCCCCTTAAATTTTCACTCTTTGTTATATTGGCAGCCATTTGCTAAATCATTTAAGTTAATTTTTTTTTCTCATTATTGTACACACAGCACCCCATATGAACAGAAAAACAGAATTGTTGACATTTTGCAGATTTATTAAAAAGAAAAACTGAAATATCACATGGTCTTAAGTATTCAGACCCTTTCTTTGCTCAGTATTTAGTAGAAGCACAATTTTGATCTAATACAGCCATGAGTCCTTTTTGGGAAAGATGCAACAAGTTCTTCACACCTGGATTTGGGGATCCTCTAACATTCCTCCCCCCCCCCCTCCCCTTGCAGATCCTCTCCAGTTTCTGTCGGTTGGATGTAAACGTTGGTGACACCATTTTTAGGTCTCTCCGAGATTCTCAATTGGGGTTTCAGTCAGGCTCTGGCTGGGCCAATTCAGAAACATCCAGATTTTGTTTTGGAAGCCACTCCTTCGTTTTTAAGCTGAGTGCTTAGTTCATTGTCTGTTGGAATAAACCTTCGCCCATCTGAGGTCCTGGACACCTCTGGAAACGGTTTTCATCCAGGATATCCCTTTACGTGGCCGCATTCATCTTTCCCTCGATTGCAACCAGTCCCTGTCCCTGCAGCTGAAAAACACCCCCACAGCATGGTGCTGCCACCACCATGCTTCACTGTTGGGATTGTATTTGACAGGTGATGAGCAGTGCCTGGTTTTCTCCACACATACCGCTTAGAATTAAGGCCAAAAAGTTCTATCTTGGTCTCATCAGACCAGAGAATCTTATTTCTCACCATCTTGGAGTCCTCCATGCGGGCTTTCATGTGTTTTGCACTGAGGAGAGGCTTCCGTCGGCCACTCTGCCATAAAGCCCCGACTGTGGAGGGCTGCAGTGATGATTGACTTTCTACAACTTTCTCCCATCCCGACTGCATCTCTGGATCTCAGCCACAGTGATCTTTGGGCTCTTCTTTACCTCTCTCACCAAGGCTCTTCTCCCCCGATAGCTCAGTTTGGCCGGACGGCCAGCTCTAGGAAGGGTTCTGGTCGTCCCAAACGTCTTCCATTTAAGGATTATGGAGGCCACTGTGCTCTTAGGAACCTTAAGTGCAGCAGAAATGTTTTTGTAACCTTGGCCAGATCTGTGCCTTGCCACAATTCTGTCTCTGAGCTCTTCAGGTAGTTCCTTTTACCTCATGATTCTCATTTTCTCTGACATGCACTGTGAGCTGTAAGTTCTTATATAGACAGGTGTGTTGCTTTCCTAATCAATTCCAATCAGTATAATCAAACACAGCTGAACTAAAATGAAGGTGTAGGACCATCTCAAGGATGATTAGAAGAAATGGACAGAACCTGAGTTAAATATTTGAGTGTCACAGCAAAGGGTCTGAATCCTTAGGACCATGTGATATTTCAGTTTTTCTTTTTAATAAAACTGCAAAAATGTCAACAATTCTGTGTTTTTCTGTCAATATGGGGTGTTGTGTTTACATTAATGAGGAAAAAAATTAACTTGAAAGATTTTAGCAAATGGGTGCAATATTGTTAAGAGTGAAAATTTAAGGGGGTCTGAATCCTTTCCGTACCCAGTATATATAATCATAATATTATATATTACACATACACGTGTTTACTGTGTGGAGAATGTTCTGATATCCGCGTTTTGGTCGTTCTGTATCGAGTATCTTGACCGGTGTCCGCTCTGCGTGGCCATTTGTTTATGGAAAAACAATAAGGAAAGTTTGTTCAAGCGCCACCAGAAACCAGTGTAAAGAATACTCTTTGAGAGAAGCATCTTTATCAGCGGAGTTAAAAGCAGCTCGTACTTGTCTCACTTAGTGTTTTAGTGAGTTGTCGTTGATAGGAACCGTTGTTTTGTTTACTGTGTGGAGACGTGCTGATATCTCATTTGGTCTCGTTCTGTATCGCGTATCTTGTCAGTTTCTGTGCTTGCTTGGCCATTTGTTGTGGAAAAATAAGGTAAGTGTGTTCAAGCGCCAGCAGAAAACTGTGTAAAGAAATAGTCTTTGAGAGAAGCATTCTTTATCAGTGGAAGTTAAAAGCAGCTTGTGAGTGTATTAACTTGTCTCATTAGTGTTTAGTGCAGATGTCGTTGCTAGGAAACGCTTGTTTTGTTTACTGTGTGGAGACGTGCTAAAATCGCATTTGGTCTCGTACTGTATCGCATACCTTGTCAGTGTCATGCACTTGCTTGGCCATTTGTTGTGGAAAAAAATGAGGAAAGTGTGTCCAGCTGAATTAAATTTAAATTTTGTTAGACGGGTATTAAAAAGCATGACGGCCTCCTCGTGTGAAAACCGAAGAGTGTAAAGACCATCGACTCAACCGTGCGACTCCACCGGGCAGGGACACCGGCAAAGTATAATATCGCTTTTTATTTCTCCTCTTTCCTACTTCTTGTTTCACTTCTGTTTCAGTTTTTTATAACAATTTCTTACTATGTGTAATAAGTTGTTGTTTTTTAGCATGTGTGTTTGGCAGTGTTATTTTTTAGGATTTACTGATAAACTGCTGACGTTTGATTTGTATTATTTGTATTTCTTATTTATTTAAATTTTACTTAAATTATGTCTGAATGTATTATGAAATAATATATATATTGAATTTATAAATGTGTATGTATATATATAGTATATATGTGTGTTTGTGTGTGTGGTGTGTGTGTGTATATGTTTGTACACATATGTAGTTGTTTTTTTTGGTATTTTGCTTAGTGTTATGTTAGAATCATTATACTCATACCTTTTGTTGTTCTTTATTGTTTTTAGCTTTATTTTTTGTTTTCATTTAAATGTTTTATTTTTGAAATGTTGTTGTATGCATTTGTCTTTTTTTTTTATTTCTTTATTTTTAAAATGTGTATAGTAGTATTTATAAAGTTTTAGCTTTTTAGTTTTGGATCTGTTTTTAGTTGTTTTAATGCTACAATTGAATTGCTTGCTGTATTCCTCAATTGTACGTCGCTTTGGATAAAAGCGTCTGCTAAAGACCTAAAAATAAATATATTAAAACATATCAATTAGAGATGCACCGATAGTAAATTTCTCAGCCGATACCGATAGTTGATTGTTTAGCGTGCTATCGGCCGATACCGATACCGATAGTTTGGTGGTTCTGCATTTTATATCTTCTTTTAAATTAATAATAATCCATAATAATTCCATAATTCTGAACGCAATGCATATAAAACTTTATTATCTCCATTTAAACAGTTGTTTCACAGTGACTGGTCTCATAAACAGAAAACACATAGCTCAAATTAACATTAACACATTAACTTTTTCTGTAATTAATTCATATTAACATTGACTAAAACATTTTTATTTTTTATTCTAAGAAAAAAAACCTTCTGTTATGCTCAAATTCAATCATCACAATCAAAAGCATCTCTGCTTTATCATTGAACATCAAGCTGGTGATATTAAATATTAACAGTTTTGATTATATTAACTCATATTAATATTAATTGGATATGAAAAGCATCCTGTTCTTCTCACAAATCATTTCCCTCAAATACATGTGTAAGGTAAAACTTTCTTTTCAAACAAGCATTTCTGTTTTAGCACTAAACATTAAACTGGTAATCTTAATCTAAACTTTTTTTTGATGATATTCACTAACATTAACTGGATACAAAAAGCATTATGTTCTCACAATCAATCAGTATTTCCCTCAAAAAAGTGGTTAATGTTTCTGCATCATAGAACATCAAACTGGTAATTTTAACTGTTTTGAATGTTCTTAAGTGACATTAACATTAACAATTCTGAAAATCTGCTCACAACCTCTCATTCAATTCCCTTATTTAAGGGTAAGGGTTAAGTTCTTCTTCACAAATAAAAGCATTTCTGCTTTATCGCAGCTTAGACGATTTCTTTTCTCGTTTAGGACATTAGATGCTGAGCTACAGGTTCTTTCACGATTGACGCTCGTACAAGGCGTGGACAGGTATTTTCTCGCCACTTGCGCAAGCTCAGGCAGACGGCCTTGATTCAGGGCCTCCCATAGTGGATAAGTTACCTCATAGTTTGCAAGAGAAGTGGATGACTCAGGGTTCTCAGTATAAGGCTGTACATTGAGTCGCCTTTCCTCCATTCTCATTTTTCTGTGATTTCGTCTGCAGAGAGGCTCGAACACGCAATGATCCAAGTTTTGCTCTGTCTTACGGAATTCATAATGTATTGAAACTGGAACAGCCAGTGAAGAAACAAGTGAAAAGCCCAGTCTATACTCACAAGACAGAAGTCTTTTCAGGTGCTGCTTTTCAGACATGCAGTGGTGGTGAATTGCGCTCAAGTGGAAAATTAGAGGATGTGGATAAAATGCCCGATTCATAAGAAGCCACACCCTCTCAAACACTGCAGAGGTTTTGGGAGTAAACCTTTAGACGAGCGCAAGGCCTTCCTAAAAGAGAAATAGGTTTGTTACAGGTGTTGTGCTACTACCACTCATCTGGCCAGAGACTGTAAAGCAGCTATTAAATGTAAGGAATGCGGAAGTGAGGCTCATGTCGCAGCACTTCACCCAGGACCGCCGTCTTTAACATTACCCGAGCAAGGCGGGGAGAGAGAGACAGAGCCTGCTCAACCTGATGTCACTTCCAAGTGTACTGAGGTCTGTGGTTATGGTAGAAGCTCACGGTCTTGCTCTAAGATTTGTCTGGCCAAGGTTTACCCAGAGGGCCATCCAGAAGAAGCATTCGGGCTTTATGTGGTCCTGGACGAACAGAGCAATAGATCGCTCGCTAGAAGTGAGTTCTTCAACTTGCTGCATGTAAAGGGAGAACGCTCAGCATACACCCTGCGTACATGTGCGGGTGTGACAGAGATGGCAGGGAGAAGAGCAGCAGGTTTCATTATGGAGTCTTTAGATGGAGTGATGAAGGTGAAATTGCCAACTTTTATCGAATGCAACAACATGCTGGATGACAGGGCTGAGATACCAACCCCTGACGTAGCACGTTGGCATACTCATCTAAAGCCCATCACCCATTGCATTCCTCCTTTGGATCCAGAAGCCCAAATTCTTCTTCTTTTGGGTCGTGACATTCTTCAAGTTCATAAAGTACGAGAGCAACGTAACGGACCTAGTAACGCACCCTATGCGCAAAGGCTAGACCTAGGCTGGGTCGTAGTAGGGGACGTCTGCTTGGGATCTGTACACAGGTCTGCATCAATTAGTACCTACCGCACCCATGTGCTTGATAACAGACGTCCGTCTCTACTTCCTCCATGTCCCAACAAACTTAGAGTCAAAGAGAAGTTTGACATCAAGCCTCTGCCTGAGATATCTCTGGCATGTGACACCTTCATCTTCGATGACTATGCCATAGGGGATACTATCTTTGAGAGGTCAAAGGATGATAACAAAGTTGGATTGTCTATTGACGACATGTTTTCTGGAAATCATGGATAGAGAGATGTTTATGGATGAGAGCAATAGTTGGGTCGCACCACTCCCATTCAGGACACCCCGCCAGCGACTCCCTAATAATAGAGACCAGGTATTAAACCGCCTAACCTCTCTTTTGCACATGCTGGAGAAGAAGCCTGAGATGAAGTCTCATTTTGTTACCTTCATGCAGAACATCTTTGATCGTGACCATGCTGAAGTAGTCCCTCCTCTTCGAGAAGGTCAAGAATGTTGGTATTTACCTATTTTTGGGGTGTACCACCCGCAGAAGCCCGGTCAGATCCGAGTTGTCTTCGACTCCAGTGCGCAAACACAGGGCATCTCCTTGAACGATGTTCTTCTCTCTGGTCCAGACTTAAACAATAGTCTCTTAGGTGTCTTACTGCGTTTCAAAAGGGAGCTGGTAGCTGTAATTGCGGACATCGAACAGATGTTTCACAGCTTAATTGTGAAAGAGGAAGATAGAGACTTCCTTTGTTTCTTCTGGTTTAAGGATAACGACACCAGCAAAGAGATCATCGAATACCACATGAGGGTGCATGTATTCGGAAATAGTCCATCTCCTGCTGTAGCCATTTATGGACTCCGACATGCAACAGCGTATGGTGAAAAAGTGTATGGTTCAGATGCCAAACACTTTGTAGAGAGGGAGTTCTACGTCGATGATGGACTTCTGTCGAAGCCCACAGCTGCGGGAGCCACTGACCTGCTTACACGAACTAAGGAGATGCTAGCCACTTCGAATCTGAGACTGCACAAGTTCGCCTCTAATAGTAAAGAAGTAATGAACGCATTCCCGAGTGAAGATCATGCAAAAGGGTTCAAAGATCTCAACTTGGATGTTGATTCTACTCCCATCCAACGTAGTCTCGGACTTAGCTGGGATGTGAAGAGAGACACATTCACCTTTCAGGTAACGGATATCAAGAAACCTTTTACTCGCAGAGGGATACTTGCTACTGTGAACAGTCTTTTCGACCCACTTGGGTTCGTTGCCCCTATCACCATCGAAGGAAAATTCCTGTTAAGAGAACTTTCAAGTGAAGCTCTTGACTGGGACTCTCCTCTCCCTGAAGATAAAGAAGGAGCATGGGAGGCATGGAGGAAATCTTTACAAGGCCTCAAAGAGCTGGAGATTCCAAGACCGTGTGTCGATAGTACCCTCTCTACAGCCTTGAGAAAGGAACTACATGTTTTCTTAGATGCTTCTGTCAGAGTGATAGCAGCAGTGGCATATCTTCATGTCATCAGTGAAGAAGGTGCATGTCACACTGGGTTCGTCCTAGGGAAGGTGAAGTTAGCTCCACAAGCTGCTCATACGATTCCCAGATTGGAATTGGGAGCTGCGGTTTTAGCTGCAGAGTTAGCAGAGACAATTATGGATGAGCTGGACTTCTCTCTAGATGCTGTGGAGTTTTACACTGATAGCAGAGTTGTCCTGGGATATATCTATAACCAGACAAGACGTTTTTATGTATATGTTGCCAACAGAGTGCAGCGTATCAGGAAGGTGTCAAGCCCAACACAGTGGCATTATATCTCTACGAAGCATAACCCTGCAGACCATGCCACTCGTTCTGTACCAGCAGATCTGTTGAGCACCACCACTTGGCTTACAGGACCTGCTTACATGTTACAAGCTAAACAAAGTTTATCATCAGAGGAAGAGAGATTTGATCTCATTGAGACAGACTCAGACACAGAGGTTCTCTTGTCACCACTCTATCCACTGATGGTTCTTACTTCAGATGTCAACGCTTTGAGCGATTCTCTTCTTGGAGGTCTCTAGTCAGAGCCATAGCTTCCCTCATACACATCGTCCAGGCTTACAAGGCGAATGATCATCACAATACCTGTAGATCATGGCACCACTGCTCAAAGCCTCGCTCAGTGGAAGAATTGTTACAAGCAGAAGCAGCCATAATAAAGAATGTGCAGAGAGAAGCCTACAAAGAAGAGCTTAACTGCATTGTCAAGAGAAACGACATTCCAAGGAACAGTCCTCTGGAAAAGCTGAGCCCTTACCTGGACAATGAATAGGAGATTCTCAGAATAGGAGGTCGACTTAAGAATGCCACACTGGATCTTAATGAAAAGTTTTCTTTGATTATTCCAGGCCACAGTTATATCGCAAAATTACTTGTGAAGCATTACCATGATCGAGTCAAACATCAGGGTCGCATGTTTATTGAATCCACTATCCGCAATGCAGGGTATTGGATTGTGGGTGCCAGGAAGCTTATCAACAGTATCATACACAAGTGTGTCATATGCAACAAGCTTCTTGGGAGGGTAACTGAGCAGAAGATGGCAAATCTACCCATTGATCGCCTGAGTACTGAACCACCATTCACGTACATTGGTCTTGATGTTTTTGGACCGTGGACAGTTGTCGCAAGGTGCACACGAGGAGGACAAGCTCAAAGCAAAAGATGGGCTGTTCTTTTCACTTGTATGACCACTCGTGCGATTCACATCGAGCTGATTGACTGCATGGATTCGTCCACCTTTATAAACGCCTTGAGAAGGTTTTTTGCTTTGCGAGGACCTGCAAAACAAATCCGTTCTGACTGTGGGACCAACTTTGTAGGAGCCTGTAAGGAGCTGGAAATTGTGCTAGCTGACTCTCGAGAGCCTAACGTGAAGAGGTACCTTAGTGGAGAAGGTTGTACATGGGTCTTCAATCCTCCTCATGCATCCCACATGGGAGACGCCTGGGAGCGGATGATAGGAGTCTCCAGGCGCATACTGGATTCCATGCTTCAACAGATTAGTCCGTCCTGCTTGACACATGAAGTGTTGTCTACTCTGATGGCAGAGGTTACAGGAATTGTTAACTCAAGACCTCTTGCTCCTATTCCTACAGACCCAGACTCACCTTTCTTGTTGACGCCAGCTATGCTTCTAACTCTAAAGGGTTATACACTCCTCCCGCCTCCGCGTGACTTTAAGGAAACCAATCTCCACAGACAGCAGTGGAGACGAGTACAACATCTCGCCAACACTTTCTGGAACAGATGGAGGTGTGAATACCTCTCAACACTCCAAAGTCGAAGCAAATGGCAAAAGGAACGACGGAACTTAAAAGAGGGTGATGTAGTCCTTCTTAAGGACGTTCAAGCCAAGAGTAATGAATGGCCTATGGCTATTGTAACCAAGATTTTCCTCAGCAGTGACAAAAAGGTGAGAACAGTTGAACTGAGAGTTGCAAGGAATGGGACAATCAAGACATTCCTTAGACCTATATCCGAAACAATTCTTCTCATGCCAGCAGAGGATTGAAACTTTGTGAGGACTTATTGTGTGGACATTCCCTGTATCTCAGGTGATTATATAGTGGTATCTGAACAATACCAGGCGGGGAGTGTCATGTCACGCATTTGTTTGTTATTTTTTAGCACCATCTTGTGGCAGTTTGGTGTAACAACAAAGAACATTAATAATTGTTAGCTATTTTCTTAGTGGTTGATTTAGACCATGTGACTCTTGGGTTAGAGGTTAACCAGGAAATAATCGCAGTGTTCCAGATTTTCTCCATGCGGTTGTCCAATAAGTTCTTTACTCTATTTCCTTTTGCATTTTGTGCCTTGGAAAGACTTTGCCTATTACTGTCTATTACTTTTCTTCAGTGTTTGTAAGAATGTACTGTATATGCACGTATACATGTGAAATTCATAAGTTAGAGTTTAAAACTATTACTCTTCAGTGATAACAATATTAAGCAGAGTATGAATGTAGCCCTTTGTTATGTTTGTTCATATAACATTGTAAATTCATTTGCATTTATTTGTGAACTCTCTGTAACAAGACGTTTGTAATCTTTATATGTTTCAGTTTTACAAAAAATAAAGAAAAGAATAAGAAATGGAAAAGGAAAGAACCTAACAGTAAAACTCTCAACTTTACTCCTGCATCTGCCCCTTTTCTGACTTCTGACTGTTAGCTATCTGTCAGTGTTGCGTAGATGGAACACGCATCTAGGACAGAATAGGCCCAGTACGTTAGCGCGCTCTCGTGCCTGGGAATCACCGGCTCTGCTAGGTAACTGGCAACTTGCATTGACACGCTTGCATTCTCCATTTCGTGTCAGCATCAAAAAACTTGTCTTTATATCGCGGGTCAAGGACCGTTGCGATACAGCACATATGGTTGGAAGTGGTGTTCCTGAACTGTTTTTGCACTGCCTCCAGTAATGCTTTTTTCATTGTTTTAACTCCGTGGTCACTGTCGGCTTCTTTGCCGAGTAACCTTTTTAGAGTCTCAAGCAGGGGTATAATGTCAGCAGCGGACGCATCTTCTTTACTAATCTCTCTGGTTATTTGTTCAAAGGGAGAGAGAAGTGTAGTTATGCTTTCCATTAGTGTCCACTGCTGCGCAGTAAGTGTGACTGGTAGTTTGTAATCTGCAGCGTATGCAGCAAGCGCTCTTTTCTGTTCCAAAAGTCTTTGCATCATATAGAAGGTGCTATTCCACTTTGTATTTATATCCTGCTTAAGTCTCTTTGGTGGAAGATCCATCTGTGACTGAATGGACTGTAGACGTGAAGAAGCAAGCTGGGAGTGCTTAAAGTGGCCCACAATCTTTCGGCACATACTGACCAATTCTGTCACACTTCTCTGGCTTAATATTCCTTTGTTGACAGCCAGCTGGAGGGAATGAGCCATACAGGGCAAACTCATAATCTCACTGTCCATCAGGGCTTTAGCCATAATGCGCCATAAATTCCATTACTTTCTGAGTAATTTCATGTGCTTTCATGCTGCCAAGATTTGAATTTTCTGGTGCTGTCAAACACTTGTGTGAAAGAGGGGGTCACGCTAGCCTTTGTTTGGCATTTAGCTTTTGTAGCTTTGACGAACTCGTCATATTCCTTGGCATGTCGGCATTTAAGGTGTGTAATCAAATTAGTTGTGTTAAAATTTTTAACTGAAGTTCCACAGCGAAATTTTAGCTGTGCATAGCTTACAAACTGCAGTTTTGTCGTCATTGTCACCCACTTAAAAGTAATTCCACACACGAAACATCTTTACACACAGCACGTATTCGATGCATTCCCGCCAATTTTGATTGACAGGATATATTGGCCCTGATCATCGGATGTTTTTAAACAATCGGCCGATAGCGTGAAAAACTGCTTCTATCGGCCGATACATCGTGCTTTCTAATATATATATATATAATTATATATAGATATGATATTATACATCATAACAATACACATATGTAGTTGTTTTTTTGGTGTTTTATGTTAGAATCATTATTATACTCATAACTTTTGTTCTTTAATATTTTTAATTGTTTTTAGCTTTATTTTTTATTTTTCATTTAAATGTTAAGTTTTTAAATTTTGTTGTATGCATTTGACATTTTTATTTAATTTCTTTATTTTTTAAATGTTGTAATATTATATTATATAGTATATATATATCTATTATATATATATATATATATAGATATATAGATTTGAAGAGTTTTAACTTTGTTTTAATTACTTTCTTATTTGTAAGTCGCTTTGGATAAAGCGTCTGCTAAATGACTAAAAGTAAGTAAAGTATAAGTGTCACAGCTAACGTATTATAGGTTATACACACTAACACACACATATACACACACACACACTCAAAGAAAACAAGCAGATAGAAAAGAAAAATAGAAAGCTAGTGTTTTTTTTAATAAAAAAAGATAAATATAGATAAAGTAGAATTATAATAGAATAGAAATTGTTAGAGTTAGAGGGTCAAATAAAGTTGGAACAGATGTGTTTTTAGTCGTTTCCTGAAGATGGTTAAGGACTCAGCTGCTAGGATTGATTTGGGCAGGTCATTCCACCATGAGGGAACAGTTAATGAAAAAGTCATACACTGGAATGCCACTCTCTGGTGAACAACAAACTTTAGGTTGACTTGAGGAAGCCTAAACTTAAAGTTTGAAGTATTTGGAAAAGCTTAACCCTTTCGCACGTGAGTTTAAAATATTCTAGCTGAGCCCCCAGCGTGAGTTTTTTTTTTTAGGCGACCGCTATTTTAAAATCTATCGCCTTATTGTTTCCATGGCGACACGTCATGCTTGTCACGTGACACACCGCGGCCACAATGTATGACAGATGGATCGCTTTTATTTTGTTTTTCCTGTTTTATTCAAAATATTCACAAACATGTTCACTATATTATGAAATATCTGATATTACGATTCTGAAATATGTGCAAGTAAATTTGTTTGGTAGTTTAAACACTTTTATATTGACCATGTTAGTTTATCTATACCTGATGGGCCCCGCCATTTTAGTTCTCGGCTGAATCCCAGCTGTGGGATTTACAACACACAAATTCACCCTCTCCTCCCGAAACACGTTAAAGTAAGTCTCCAGTGAACTGGGAGAAGAATAGAGTAAACTTTATAGTTACCTACGCAATCTGTTGGCCTATATGATATCAATAAAAACATGTCATCAGATTATATTTGTAAGGATAATTATTGCCGTTTCCATAGACATCAGCGTGTATTTTACAAACTGTAAATGTATGGCTTTGCTAGTACTTGTGTATTTAAATGTCTGAAACCTCAAATAAGTATATAAGTTATATGGTTGAAAACATTGAATATTTGTGATAATATGACAAGCGCTCAGCGTGTCCGATCTGGCTCGAGCTAGCCAGCTAAAGCGCGAAAGCAGATTTAAATTCAGCAGTTCATGAAGTGACGCACTGAAAGTTCTAATCACACCAGTGTGATCGTAGGTTCGCCGGGGATTGCCAAGTAAGACATGTTCCCGGATCAACATCTTTTGTTGATCCTGGATCAACATAACTGTCCAAAAATATAGACTAAACCCAATCCCTACCCCTAAACATAACCCTACGCATAATTTATTCCTAAAATCAGTGTGAAATGATAGCTGATTAACAAGGGTGTAGAAGCACCTAACCCTGATCTTAAGCCTTAAACAGATATTTCCTGAAAAGTTATCCCTCAATTCTGATTGGTTAATTGGAATGTTGTTCCAGGATCAACAAGGATGTTGATTAAAGTTTGAAAGTATAGATAGATAGATAGATAGATAGTGTAATAAATTCCACTAAAGTTGAGCTGAAGTGAACCCAAGTGCAGCTTTTTTTATTAACAAACATGAATTAAAAATACACAAAAAAGATGACAAAAACTCCAAAACATGAACTAAACATGAGCAAACTCACCAAGAGCAGTTACAGTAAACAAAGGCAGACAAAGACAAGGGGAACATGAGGGCTATTTATACATAAAGACTAATGACTAACAAGAAAAATCTGTGAACAATCAAAACAATGAACCAATCAGTTAATTTCTGTAACAAAGACTATTAGGAACAATTTTCATTGACAAGCTTTTTTCCCATGACTAAGGCCATGTCCATACATACACGGGTATTTTAGTAAACAGAGTTTTTCCTTCTTCCGTTTAAAAAAATAATCTCTGTCCACATGAAAACGCAAACGCATGCTATGAAGCACTGTCAAGAGCATGCCAAACCAACAGGTAGCGATATAATCTCAACCATAAAGCCATGTTGGCCAATCAGAAGCCTGAAAAAGTTTCCAGTAGGTGGAGATAACAGCACAACAGCTATAACAGCTCTGACATCACAAGCCAAAAACTCTGGTTTCGCTGTCTACACGATAACACTGCAACCGGAGTTTTGGAAAATCTTCACCCTGGCAGGAGTTTTCAAAAATGTTCGATTTCAGTGACCTGGTGCTGCGTTTGCGTGTGGACGAATGACCAAACCTCATAGTAAAAGCTGCAGTTTTAAAAGTAACCGCGTTCGTGTGGACAGGGCCTAAGACGAGATGAAGACGAGACGATAATAAGGTCAATAAACGATAACCATGACTAGTCATTTTTTTCACGTTTTATGTTGCTGCCTTATGTTAAACTGCTTAAATTTACTTTTTTCCCCACATCAATCCACACCCCATACACCATATTGACAAAGCAAAAAACAGAACTGTCACAAAATCGTAAATTAATTAAAAATAAAAAAACTTAAATTGCAACTAAATATTTAGCTGAAGTACCTTTACAGCCTCAAGTCTTTTTTGTTTGATGCGACAAGCTTTGCTCATCAGCATTTGGCAATTATCTGCCATTCTTCACCTCACCTCTTCACCTCTCAAGCTCTGTCAGGTTGGATGGGGGCAGATGCACATTTTCAGGTTTCTACAGAAATATTTGATTGGGTTCAAGCTCAGGCTCTGGCTGGGCCACTCAGGGACATTCACAGAGTTGTCTATAAGCAAATCTTGCTGTGTGCTTAGGTTCATTGCCATGTTGGAAGATGAACCTTCTGCCTAGTCTGAGGTCCTGAGCACTCTGGACTGGGTTTTCATTAAGGCTACCTCAATATTTTGATGCATTGAGCTTTTCTTCTACTCTGACGAGTTCCTCAGTCCCTGCTGCTAAAAAACAGCCCCTCAGCATGAGGCTGCTACCAGCACACTTTACTTTTGGGATGGTACTCTGCAGGTGATGAGCAGAGTTGGTTTCCTTCAAACATGATGCTTGGAATTGAGGTTAATCAGACAAGAGAATATTATTTCTCACAGTCTGAGGGTCCTTTAGTTGCTTTTTTTGCAAATTCTAAGTGTGTTTTCATGTGTCTTCACTGAGTGGTGTTTGTCCTTCTGTAGGCTTTTCCCATCTCCACATATGATCATCGAGCTCAACTAGAGTGACCATCAGGTTCTTGGTCACCACACTAACCAAAGCCCTTCTCCATCAGTTGCTCAGCTCTAGGAAGAGTCCTGGTTGTTTCAAACATCTTCCATTAAGGGTAACAGAGACTACATGCTTCTGTGAACCTTCAATGAAGCATAATTTTTTTCTGAACTCTTCCCCAGATGTGTGGCTTGATGCAATCCTGTCTCTGAGCTCTACGGGCAGTTCTTTTGACCTCAGGGCTTGGTTTTTGCTCTGATATGCATTATCAGCTATTAGACCTTTTATTAAAGGGGTCATATGATGTTGCTAAAAAGAACATTATTTTGTGTATTTGGTGAAATGCAATGTGTTTATGCGGTTTAAGGTAAAAAAACACATTATTTTCCATATAATGTACATTATAGTTTCTCATCTATGTCCCGCCTTTCTGAAACGCGTCGATTTTTACAAAGCTCATCACTTTGAAAAGAGCTACACTGCTCAAACTCGCGTTTGAATCATCAGTGGCAAATTCTTTAAATATAAGAAAACGTATTTACAGGCTGTGAGTCAGAAGCGCCAGACTGTCCTTGCAAAGTTGGAACGGCCCCACTTTATAGAAACATGATGTCCTCTTTTGGAAGGCCAAACAAAGTAGTTTCACTTTCACAACGACATAGCAGTGACAGGACGGGCAGAGGGTTCACAGACGGCCTCCATAGCCGTGACAGGATGGGCAGAGAGTTCACAGACGGCCTCCTTGGCCGGAACAGGACAGGCAGAGAGTTCACAGACGGCCTCCTTGGCCGGAACAGAACAAGACGAGAGTTCACAAGTGGATACTACTGACACCTCTGGAGCTGTTCGGACAGTTTGACGGGCATTACGGAGAACAGGGTGATTCACCGTGAGCAACTCCTCCCAGAGAACACGGGTGATGGCGACCCTTTCTTTTGTTATCCCATGTCGACCAGCAGTTCGCTGGTAAGCGGATGGCAGGGAGGAGACGCTGAGGGCTCTTACCGCCAAAGCCGGGGCTTAATAAGAGGCCTGATGAATGAACGCGGAAAAACGATACATTTTGCCTGGAAGAACAGGCTGTGATCTCTATGGCTGTGATGCTACATGTGTTTAGCACATGCAGAGAAGACGGGGAGAAGCAGCTTTCTAGGGCCGGGGAAGGCTCCCGTCGTACGAGTCCTTTTCCTGGTCCGACGCATTTGAAGTACTGGCCATTCGATATTGAGGTGAGCGGTCGCTCGCTCACAAAACTCGAGGAGGACCGATTGGGGCAGAGCCGCAGGATCATAAGTCTGAAGGACTACGGATGACGGGATGGCCTTCTCGTCCTTGGAGCCGTAGAGACGGCATTTATCGTCCCCCGAGCTGGGCGGCCCATTGATGAAATGCATTGATCAGCCCGGCTAAGTGAGGCTGCTCCACGGGAGGCCCCTGTGAGCGCATCGGTGTCGCCTTAATCCCATCCGAGTCAGACAAGCCCGAGGGTGCCACACACGGCCGGGCAGGCTCGCGACAGATTGTCCACGGTAGTAGCCGGACTCGGTTTGGAAAGAGCCAGTAACAACGGACAGTGGAAAAAGACAGGTAAGAGGCGGGCAGCCTAGTAATTAGTGCGAGCGTGGGCGGCTTGCAGAATAAAAGCAGCTGACCTGGTAAATTGACCAGCACGCCTGGCGGAGGCTGATTCAGAGATGTGTCCTCCTGTAGATGGTTAAGTGAAGTCAAAACCAACGAGCTGTGAGTAAATTCCAGAGATTGTGAGAAGCGAATGTCAGCTGGAGAATAGCATCGCATGCAGGCCTTATATGCTCTCAGGTAAGGGGGTGGGGCCTTACCTGGCATTGGCTGCGCGCTTCTGTCTGTCTAGCAAGACTTAGTGCAATTGGATGCTTCTGCAGAGGTCAGGTACGGATGCCCTTCCCATAGGTGGATCTCGAACACGAGATGATGAAAGAGAACCGCCCAAATGTGGCTGCTTCAGAATTCCAATTCAGTGCCAGACTCGTAGTAAAACCAGGCCTCGGCGGGAATGGAGGCGAGAGGATCTGTCAACGAACCAAAATGAAAGCTAAAATATATAAAACATAAATTGTAAGCACATTCCAAAAAATGTATTTACACGTAAAATCATCTTTTTTCAGGAAATAGAACTGGCATGAGAAACTTTCACACTCTTCTATGGGCTAAGGTACATCTCTGCACCTCACAAACTTAACACCATTCACTGACAAAAACACTCGCAGTTAGTAATTTCTAAATGTGTTCACCACCAATCATATTTTGAGTACAATTATCAACAAAAAATGTTTTCCCATGCAATTTTATAAAGAGAAAAGCAATCCAACTTACTGTCTCGGTCGCATGAAGATAAAATGGTGTTGTCGCTTTGCGAGGCAGCAGTCATTGAAGGGCGGAGTCCAGACAATTCGGCGGGGTTTTTGTTCCACACTTTCAGTGTAAAAGTGAAATTACACCATGCAACAACACTGAACATGAGTACTGTTTAACACTGTAGATTGTTAATTCAACTCTTTGGGAACACTGCAATATTACACTGCTGATTTTACCCTGTACATTATGTGGAAATGTAATGAATCAAATGTTTTAGATCCAGTCTTCACTATCTCTCTGTCAGGATGAGCCAGATTTTGGTCTGATTTTCAAAGCAGTTAACACCTTGGCTTGTTAACTCTTATACTTTTTTACAAGAGATGCAGATACATAAAGAGAGATAAAGTGATAAAATAACTGAATAAAGTTTACTGAATAATCTTTGTTGCATTCCTTTTTATGATCAGTCCGTCTTTGTTTGACCTGCATAAATTCCACAACTGTTACCAAGCAAATACAACTACTGCTACTTCCCAACATCATCTTCAACATAAGATTAAACATTAACAATGGTTAATCACATATAATATGAAAAAATAAATAAATAAGTTTATGTATGTTGATTACATTAAGAAATTAATACATAAAGGTAAAGTACATAAAAGAGATAAAGATTAATGTGAATGAAGAGGTCTGCAACTGTAATCCAGATATTGTGCCAAAGTGGTTAAATCCTGAACAAAATGCAAGGAAAGCAATTAGTGTGTATTAATTAAACACTGCATCCAGTTGCACAAATGGTAAGTACAAACATACCATTATTCATACACTGAGTTTTCATGAGGTCTATTCAACATTATATAAAGCCATGATGATGAGGGCAGGGTCAGCGCTAAGAGGGAGCAAGGCTGGACATTGGCCAACAAAATAGAAACCAGGGCAATTAGAAGCATAGTTACGTTAATTGTTCAGTCCAATATATTTTTATGGTGGACCTCATTGGCAACACTATAATGTATTCAAAAGCAGTGCAGCTGCTAACACTAGGTCTGTTTAACAGATGACGATGTGTCTAGACCAGTGTTTCCCAACCTTTTTTTAGTCGCGGCACCCTTTGGAAATTTTAACAAACTTGTGGCACCCTACAAAATAAATTTTGTCACAATATTTGAATTTCTAACTTCGATATGATGATTTGAAAAGTATAGATATTTGGTACAACAGGGAAGAACTGCAGAATATAATGTCATACAGATATTTTCTATATTATTAAAACATTTTGTCCATCAATTGTGGCAATCAGTAGGCTAATTTCTAATGAAGAGTCCAATTTATATGACATATTTTAATGTAGGCTTTTATTTGTATGTAAACATTGTTTAATTACCATTATAGCTATCTCACAAATGTTTGCTCACGCTGTGTTTTTTTTTTATTTTACAGTGGGGAAATTTTGGTGCAAGTAGCACGCAATAGCTTGATTTCAAACTTTGAATTGAATAAAAAATGACAAGTAAGCAGTCAGTAATAAAATAAGAACAAATAAAGAAATTAATAATGATCACACAAATAAAAAATAACGACAGGCCTTCAAATTAAATAAATTGCTTTTTAGTTTTCAGGTAGGTCTAACAGTAGGGTTGAGATATCAAACTTTTTTTTTTACCAATTATAAAAATCCCAAATACGTTTAGTCCTAGAAAGCTATTATTATCAGAACACGCGAGCATGAACATAAGCGGTGGTTAGCAGATCAATGAAATAGAGGGCTGCCGTTACTAGAGTTGCCCATCTACCACACCATGTACGCACAGGAGGGCTATTGCAAAGACAGACACATACTGTACTACATTCCACTGTTTCCTTCGGCTCAATTTTTGAGTGGACTTTGCTGTTCCGATGAGCATGAACGGTATACGAGTGGAGCGACTAAGCGGAGCACACACTCATTGAGCGGATAATAGACAGAGCGTCACACCATGTGAAAGTGAAACCTGAGTGGTGAACTCATTTTCGGCAGCCGAAATTTCGGTGCATCTCTAATTATTGCCGACATCAGAAATTGATATTATATAATAGATGCTTTTTAGAACATTTTAGCAATTTAAAAATATTAAAAAATTATTTTTTTTGCACGGCACCCCTGCTCTCGACAGACGGCACCCCAGTTGGGAAACACTGGTCTAGACGACGGCTTTAACTTCTTACACTTCGGTAAATATGCAAAAATAAAACAATACGCTTTTACTAGGCTATTTAACTGAAATTAAACGATCAACTGCACATACCTCTGCTAAATCGTAACTCGAACTGTGGTCTCGTGCTGATGACGTAACATCCAGGTAGGCACGCCCAGGGCACGTGCTTCATACGCCCACAGTGAGTTATGATTGGTCGATTGACAGGCTCAAATCTGATTGGCTAAAGAGTACGAGTAACCTGTTTGGGAGGAGTTCGCTGCCAGGGAAGTCTCAAAAATACACACACAAATCCAAGGTGATTCACACATTCAGAGTCCATGATAAACTTGTGAATTTTAAACATTCAAAGTTTTTGTACACAGTTGTACATCTGTTAAAACCACTTATTCTCTGGGGCGTTTTTGGTATTTTCGCCTAAATTTTTCATACTCAAATTCAAATGTTTGCCCTACACACATACAATGGAGGAAATGAAAAAAAATGGTTTCATTGTAAAGAAAACCCTTTGAACTACAAAATATGAGTGGAATTCTTTATAAATAACATTATGTATTTTTCAAATATTACTATAAACACAAAAAAACATAGGCGATTTTGAGTTTTAAATCAATATATATTTTTTAAATTCTGTAATTCAGGTTCTATTAGGTCCAGCTCTCTGCAATTTTCTTTGTTTGATGTCACTAGATGCCAAAAAGTACCAGAAAAAGAATCTTTCAAATAACAGCTTCTAAACAGGAGTTAGAACATTATTTGTGAAGCGATTGAAAATGTCCAATTTTGCATCGAAATGTGTCATGGTGAGTTTCCCTTGCAAAAACAGGCTTTATAAAACACATTAACCCCAAAATCCTATTTTACTCTGTGCCATAAGAACTTTAATTGATTATTAATTGAATTATGTATTTTTATGTTTTTCTAAGTAGTAATACACAAAATGGCACAAGCGAATTGGACCAAACTTGTCATATTGTGATTTCTACACTCAGTTTAATTCTTTCAGGATGCTCAAGACTGTCTACATTATAATATATAGCTGGTCTATAACAACCTAAAATAGAATCCATATCCTCCAGCTTTATATCATTCCATTTATATGCATTCTGTATTGGGATAGTGATCACAGCATCTCTCACCTCAGCATCAGTTGATCACAGCATCTGTCTCTCATCCTGAATCCAGCTGTGCTTGCCTCTGTGGTCCAGAGCTGGGCTAATTCGCTAGCATGCAGCTACATTCTACATTCACAGCAACAAACAAACATATGTTAGCTCATCTACACACCACTGTAATAATCCATCTATATTTACTGTACATTTACTGTATACTTGCTGAAATGCATAATGTACTCTACTTTACTGTCAGCAAACAGTGTATCTGCGTGCTAGTATAGCTAACACGTTTCATAACAAAGGGAAACACTCTCAAACACACGGAGAATCGCTCCTAAAGTCTCCCCAGACGCGCGCAAGGAAAATCAAGAGGTCCCTCTCCACGGGCGCGCTGACCAGAGGGTTCTCATCATATATAAACTGTAACATAATGAACAGGAGACTGAAAGGATTTTAGTCGCGTTCGCACAGACTCGTGGGGGCCGTTGCCTAGAAAAACAAGCCTTCAATTCTCGCGTTCACGAACTACAACGGCCAGAGACCACTGGCTGACCGACCGGATGGAGACCCTCCTCTCTCTTGCCCACTGTGTGACGCAGCGGTGTCAGAGTTCACAGGGTCTGTAATGGCCGATCTGAGTGACGTGTAATCTGATCAATTGGAGCCCAGAACTGGCCGCAGATATCTATAACATCAGAAGAGCTGAATTTGCGCTGGCATGAGATGGAGAGCCGTGATCTCCTGACGCGCTGGATTCCGTTACCTGGGCAGAACGTGAATATCTCACCGATGGAAGCACGCAGAAACGTGAAAATGGTCTTGTTTGAAAGAAGAGAACCTAATCTAAAAGGTAATATATATGTTTATATATATTTGTGGCGGTTTGCGGCTAACTGAAGCAGTGCTACGAGTAGAAATGTTACACAATAAAAAAATCAGTTTTTTTTCCATCGCGATTCAATTGAAGATAATTCGATCTATGATTGTCACACAATAAAATATTGAGAATGAGAGCTTTCTTGTGATATATGACTTGACTTTTTTGTGAAAAATATTTAAAATACATGTTCTTCGTAAAAAAAATTCGCAATGGCTAGGCGGAAAATCGTGTGTGGGACGAATACATTTCTAAGCTTAATTTTACTGCTTTATGAATATAAAAACCAAAAGGAATGGTTTTCTTTGTAAAGAAGACACTCCAAGCTTTCAAATGAATCCATATATGGGCTGATACCATATAAGGAAGGCTATGTAAATGAAGCATACACATTTTTAACGTGACTTTGGACCCGTATCCGGGTCCGCAGAGTTTAACTGTTAACTGTGTTTTGCATTTGTGAAATGTATTTTATGAATATATATATTTATTTTGAGCACGTGAATTGGTTTTTGTGAATATATATTTTTTCGTGCACATGAATTGGGTTTCATGTATGTTTATTTGGGATGCGCATGTGTGCATTGTGCCTTTTGCGTGAATTATTATTGAGATTAATCTGCTTCCATACACCAACAACCCATTCCGAATCAAAGGACAAGAGTAAGGATCAGACAGGCTAAAAGGTCAGGTGAAGTGCAAACAGATAAAATCAGGCAATCCAAACTCACAATCCAGAACAAGCAGATGGTCACAGCTGCAAGGCAATCCAGACAGGCGAACAGAACCCTGGGGAAATCCAAACTCCAGTACCAGTAACAGTCCAAAATGCCAGCAATATGAAAGCAGTTCAATATCAGTGGGTTCAGGAAGGGAACGGGGAACCACAGCACGACTGGGAAGAGTGAAAATATGTGAGGGGGAGGGAGAGTCGAACCCACCAACCCCTATAACAGGAGGTATACAGGATAAATAGTGACGGTGAGCAGCAAAGAAATAGAACATACTGTCAGAGAACAGAGAAAAGAAGCATAGATAAAAAAAACAAAAAAAAAAAAAAAAGGAGAAAAAACTCAACATCAAAGGTAAGACAGGTGTGCACTAATCAGCGATCACACTGACTGTGAAAAACTAATATAGAAGAAACAGAAACAAAAACAAAGAACGAAGAAAACAGAAGGGATATCAAACCTGAGTCCTGACAAAGGTACCCCGAGGTAAAAGACACATTTGTTTTTATTCTCCTCTAAACCACTGGATGACACAAAAACTTACAGCAGAACTTTCCTAAACATCTGCATGTCACTATGCACATGAATATTTGGCTAATTATTGGCTGTGGGCAGTAACACAAAGTTATGTGCTAATTTGATCTAATATTTAATTTTTTCAATGTAAATTTATATAGGAAATGTGAATTGACAAAATTAACAAATACATTCTGAGACAGGTCTTGTTAATGATTTTCAGTTTTGTTAAAGATAATTAAAGCGCGTCATCAGTTTTTCAATAACTAAAGAATGTGCAAAAGTATTTGGGGGTAAAAAACCCAGTATAGGTATTTGGGTATTTTGGGTCTGCCTTTGCTAGGAGCACCATAATTTGTGCATGGTTCCTAACAAAGAATTGGTTGACTGTTCCATCTGTTGACATGACATGGTTAGATTCATAAGGTATAGCGATAGAGAAGTCAGTTCAGAATACGAAACAATCACATGAGAAAATATTAAGTGTCACATAATCGGCGTATGCGCTAAAAGAAACATTTAATGTATATACGTCGAGCTATATGTAATTATGGAAATCATTTCAACATGCTTGTCAGGGTCTTGTAAAATAATCAGCATTAATTAAATGAACATAATATAATGATAATATAATTATAATAATGTCTTTGTCACGAATCCGGTGTCATGGCCTGTGCTGCGGACCGTGAAACAATTTGTGCAATACACGTTCATCTACCATGTACATTGATGACTCCACACACTACACAGACTGTGACATGTCACTCCGGACTACAGTTCCCATCATCCGATTGCAGCTTTACACAGACTGAATTACTGACACACGAGCCGTGGAAGGCAAGGCACAAAGGGTAATCACGAGCTACTCACCTGAGAGCAATTACACATACTATTTAACACTCTCTCAGTTCCTGTTCAGATCGCCGTGTATTGTTCTGCGTTTATCACTCATCTAGCGATAGCTGCATTACCGAGCCTAGTGTCTTGTTTTCTTCGTCTTGCCTTGTCTGTTTCCCCGTGTTCAGATGCACTGCGCTGTGTTAACTGGATTATCGCCTTGAGGGGGGTCATCGGCCCTGGGGAAAGGGAAGGAATTGGGACACTTGTTCGCCCCTGGCCTAACCTTTGTCTTGTACTGATTATGCACCTCTTGGGCCATTTTTTTTTTTTTTTTTTTTTGTTGGGGGGGGGGGGGCAATCAATTACCTGTTTGCCATTTTCCCCTTCTGACCTATGCCTGTTTTCGACCACGTCTCTGTTAATAAAGCCTTTCAGATGGATCCGCACGCTTCCCGTGTTCCCTCCGTAACAGAATACACGGCCACACAAGGATCCAGCGGCTTTCCTGAATGACACTGGCCAGGTATGGACACCGCAAGACTGTTATTAGCTCTCGAGCAGGGCACCCGATCGCTCGAGAGCTATATTCAAGAGTATTTAGATCTTTCATGTTTCTCTCATCTGCCGGACTATGTGCTGATAGACTTCTTTGTGAGGGCATTAACCAGCCGCTCAAATCGCGACTAATACTTGAGAGTCCCCGTTCATCTCTAAGTGATTTTATGGACTATGCTTTGTTTGACTGTTGGTGTTCAAGTATCACTGTGGGCGGTCGCGTAGAATGCGACCGTCACACTCCCTCATGTAACTGGGCGCGGCGACAACTAGAGCACACTCACAAAATGGCGGACACAACAGCGCCCGGTTATGACACAGCTGCCAATCCTGAGTCAAATCAAGTCACAGTTGTTCTTCATGAGTCGAGTCAAGTTATAGTCACAGATTGTTCTTCGAGAAGTCGAGTCAAGTCACATTTGTTCTTCATGAGTCAGTCAGTCACAGTTGATCGTCATGCAAATCAAGGTCAGAAAATCACAACAGATCTTCATGAGTCAAGTCAAATCACAGTTGATCTTCATGAACCAAGTCAAGTCACAGCTGCCAATCCGGAGGTCAAAATCCATCAGCAGATTGGTGTTGCGCATGAGTCAAGTCACGAGTTTTTGTCATGAAACACGAGATGTCAGTCACAGGCTGATCATTCATAGATCAAGTCAGTCCCGTCGCTGATCTTTCATGACCAGTCAAGGTTCACATCTGCCAATCCTGATCAAATCCATCCCGTAATTCATTCATGAGTCAAGTCCCAGGGATTGATACTTCATGGTCTAGTCACAGTTGATCGTCATGAACCAAGTCAAGTCACAGCTGATCTTCATGAACCAAGATCTTCATGAGTCAAGTCACAGTTGATCATCATGAACCAAGTCAAGTCACAGCTGATCATCATGAGTCAAGTCAAGTCAAGTCACAACTGATCTTCCTGAGTAAAGTCACAGCTGATCTTCATGAGTCAAGTCGAGTCACAGCCGATCTTCATGAGTCAAGTCAAGTCACAGGTGATCATCATGAGTCAAGTCCTCAGTTGAAGCTTCATGGAGTCAAGTTACCCAGTATGATCTTCATCACTGATCAAGGTCCCAAGTATGTGATCTTCATGAGTCAAGTCCCAGTTGATCTTCATGAGTCAAGTCCCAGTTGATCTTCATGAGTCAAGTCCCAGTTGATCTTCATGAACCAAGTGCCGAGTGCACAGCTGATCTTCAGTAGAAGCCACGTCAAATCACAGTTGTAAGTCTTGGTGCCGTGAGTCACGTCACTCTGATCTCCAGCACAACAGGTCCCCCGTCACAGCTGATCTGCCAGACATGTCACGTCATGTCCAGCTGAGTCACGTCATTGTCACAAGGGGGGGGGACACTTATCGGTCAGAAGTCTTATGTCAGTCCTGTCTGTTTGCACCCGAAGTCGTCAGGTCGTCTTTCGGTAATGAGGGGGGGGCCATCCCGTGGTATCTAGTGAGGGATACACCACTGGTGTCTGCATGCACAGCTGGTATCCCCAAACCCACTCACTCTAACCCTTCTGTTCCTGAAGTAATTCCCCTGTCTGAAGTGTTTCCCCTGATGGGGATCGCTTTTTGGTGTGTTTGGGCTGCATACACCACCACAGAACTCCCAGAGGCGGCGGCGGCCACTATTAGGTCTAATAATCACTATCTAGGATTAATTTGCTTTTAGATCTCTCTAAATATCCTCTGAATATTATTAGCTTTGTTTCAGTAAACTCTTATTTCACTATTGGTATGCCTCTTAATCAACGAAAATAACCACAGACCATTAAGTGAAATAGAGCTTTGATTAATTTACTTAAATCAAATAGAAAAAAAAGAATAATATGACAAATGCCAAAATGTCCCAAATATCACCAAATGAAATATGAATGTGGTGCTTAATTCTCAATTCCAACAAATCACACAAATTAATTCACTTAAATGTCCCCAACAGTAATCAAAACACTAATTTTCAATGTCCAAAGTTCGGTGAGCTTGGACAGCACTGCCAGAGGAACCACTGAGAAGTCCTGGTATCTCATGGCGCTATCTGGGATGTCTCTTGTACCTCAGGTTGGTAAGTGATGCAATCCATGGTAGATTTCCACACCTGTGAACTCGCTAGCCTCTCATGTGGAAGTTTAGTGCTGATTCATGAGAATCAGATGTGCAGTTCTGTCATCCGATGATCCGAGGGGAACTTTCTATCTCCTCATGTTCAAACAACATTATTCCAACTCTAAATCAGTTATCTTTTCGACAACCATCATAGGATGGTATCTTTACACTTTAGATAAACTCATGTTCTTCCTTCCAGTCATTTCTCTCCCCCACTTGAGCCTTCCATCAATCCCATCTCACAACAACCAGTAAATACTTTTAACTTGATACACATACATTTTTTTTCTTCCTCCAATCAAAATGAACTTATCCATATATTTAGGGAAAAACAATACACACAAAACATAAATATAAAATACTGGGCTTCACTAACAATTTGCTTGTCCACCATTTGTAGGTATATGAAAAACAGGCGAACATTGGTTCAGATTATATTAGACTCACCAAAAAAATGCCTAAGTATATATTTGATATTTGTTACTGTTTTTGAGAAATGCTTTTTTTTTTTTTTTTAAGTCGACCATGTGTTGGTTTGTTGTCTTCTGATACATTAGCTTTGCATGATAATCAGTTAAAATACTAACTAGCAATGGGAGACTATGGCTGTCCCATTAACCGTAGGCCATGAGAAAATTATGAAAACTGGTACATTGATTGGAGTAGTAATCTGACCAACTTTGGGGTCTCTAGAACTTATTTTCCACAATCGGGCTGAACGGTTCTAAGAACGAAAGGAACTGTTCTAGTTATGTTTCCACTTGAGCATGGCTCGGCACGGTTAGGAACCATTCTCGGCCCGGAAGTCTTAACCTTGCTGGCAGAATGCGTGTAGTGACGTCGCAGCTCAGGATCAGTCACACGGTCTGTTGTTTGGCAAATAGTTTCTCTCTGTAGCTGGCCAAGCACACTATTTGAGTTAAATAAACAGAAATATCTGATCATCCTCCATAATGTGGCCACTATTTTCATCTCAAACCATGTATAAACACTTGTGTTACCAAGGCACCTACTGACACATTTGTATTACAAGCTCTGTTATCAGCCCCACAGTGGAAAATTAAATCATATCCGTGTCGACTGGCATGGAATGGAACGGAACAGTTAAGCAACGAGAACAGTTTGGCCCGACGGTGGAAAAGCAGCTTAGGACCAACTCTCTAGTGCCACCACCAGTTAATATAATAATTAATATAAGGATAATTTAACAAAGCACTTTTAACTTTATTTGAACTTTTCATTATTTTCCTTGGTTTATACTGATTTTGACCATATTATATTTTTTCCAAACTTTTTCTTGTCAGCTAATTAAAAAACTTATTATTATTCTTATTTATAAATTTTTTTTGCAACTGTTATAAATCTCCAAAGTTGCTCAAAATCTGATCAATAAAAATAGTAACATAGACTTGAGTTTTAAAAGTGATCCCCCCCCTTTAGTCAAAAGGGGGCACTACAGAGCCCAGCCCAGACTCTGTCCATTGTTTAGCTTTTGCCTAGGCTTAATGGCCATTAACTGTGTGTGCCAAATTTAATTGTATTTTAAACACGCTATGACCCTCATAAACAACACTACTTATAATATCAAGAATCCTGCAATTTTACATCAGCCATGTCTTGATGACCCTCAAAAACAACTCTATTTATAATATCAAGAATCCTGCAATTTTACATCAGCCATGTTTGTGATTTGGGTTAACATAAAAGCATGATTTCAAAATCTGTTGTGAGTAACACTTCCTGCTGCCAGTTGGCGCTATGAACGTGTATAGTCACATCCATGTGATCAGCTCTGACCAAATATACAGCTCAAGTTTGATTTAAATAAATCAATATACACAGAAAATTAGACACTTCCTATTTTCCCTTTTTCATTTTGCCATGCCAAAACTATTCAAAGTGTCCAAAATCCATTCCCAAATTAGCATCTTGAATGCCTTGGCATCATGTTGGCCAAGTTTGGTGCTGATCACATGAATCCAATTAAAAATTATTTAAAAGTTGGAAACCACATGCATGTTTTTACAAAATCTGAAATGGCCCACTTTCTGTTGGACAGAGCATATAAGTGTCAGTGCAAAAGTTGTTTGGGTCAATGAGAACAATACTAGCTAAAATATTAGCAGATTACCACTTTGGTAATTATAGGTAGTACAAAGCAGAACTATGCACTCCCCAACTAACAGCTAATATACTGTACATAACTATAAAAAATGCAAAGGAAAAGAGAGGCTGTCATATACAACATATTATGAATTATGAATATTATGTGCTGATTGATCTATGCACCCTAGACTAAAGTTGAGCACAGTGAACTTTATTTGTTCATGTCATATACAACATAAATAATATATGTACACACAAGTATAAACTGTTGTGCTAACAATAATTTGACCATTTAAGTCTATATTGTGAGTTGTTTGAAATAAATTCATAAAAGTAAAATGAGCATATATTTTGTTAAATAGCTGAAGACAAATGAACAGTCATTTTCTGACTGTTCAACACTGCAAATAAAATATAGTACTAAGCATGACAAATGTGTGTGAGAGTAGAACAGCTCTTAAGAGTCGGTAAAAAACGTCTGTGATGTATTGTATGGTATTGTCAAGCTAGTCTGCCAAATTACAATTCTAACATTGAGAGATGAAAGATGGGTGTCTTGTAAACAAGTGGCAAGTGCCCTGGATTACAGTTCCTAATCCATCATTGTACTGTCACAGCTGTTAGCTGGGATGCCTGACAGGGCTGAAGAAAGATGCTGAGTGAAATCTGCTACACGTCAGTCCACATCATAATGCGAGTAGCTCTAAGAAAATGCATTACAAACACACATTCTCTCTCTCTCTCTTCCTCTCTCTCTCTCTCTCTCTCTCTCTCTCTCTGTCTGTCACTCTCAAATGTCAAAGCACCAAAATGTAGTCAGCTGTCTTAAAGGCCTTTACACAGATACATCCACCACTGAGAAGTAATGGCATTGCTAAAGGACACGTCTCCACTTCATGGCTATTAGCAGATATTGCATTCAGCGCTGTCATGCTTAATCATGAACCCCCTAAAATTTGAGGCCCTGTGCAATCGCAATTCCTGTGTGACAGTTCTGATTGCATTAATAATTCCCTTTTTTGTGTTATGTCATTGTGCTTGTTTGTCTCACACTGTCTAGTTTGCATACATTTTACAGACATATTCATTTTGTACATCTACGTAAATAAGTGTAAAGGTAAAAAGAGAGAAACAATCCTCTTACCCACAACACAGTAGGGGCTGTACCATCTAGTTAATTGTTTTGTATTTATTTAACAATAAATGCCATTATGTTCATTGTTTTATGATGTATGCTGTTTGATATGTCCTTGATACAGCCAATATTAACATTTGCAGTACTAAAAATGACATTTCATAGGACATGTTATTCATGCTTTATCATAGATGACAATGAACTGGACTTGGCAAAACAGACTGAAATTTAGCAGAGATTTAAGGGGGAAAATAGTCTGGTGAAGCAGGTTATGTTCATTAATTTGTAAAGTTTAAGAAAGTTAGTTTTTGAAAGTTTTGAAAAAATGTTTTAAGATCAGAGGTGGGTAGAGTGTACAAAAACTGTACTCATGTTAAAAGTACAAGTAATTATAGAAATAATTACTCAAGTAAAATTAATAATCTAAATGCTTACTTGAGTAAGAGAAAAAAAAATATAAATAAACCGAGATAAACTACGCAAGTAGCAAGCTTCAAGTTGCTAGTTATTTTTTTACTAGTTACTGTTTCTTAAAAAAAAATAAAATAAAATAAAATACCAGAACAAATAAATCAGCATCTCTACATGGCAGCCATTCTATTCAAGTGTCTGTTGAATTCCAACACAGGTACACCTCATTCTGCTTAATGTAGTACAAATTAGGTGATCATCTCAACCAAATTTTATTTAACAAAGAAAAATATTAAAAGAAACTGCTGTGATCATCACTATCCTCTTGAAAATAGGACCAGCTAGATGGCAAAAACAGTGCAAGTAGTTCCTCAAAAGTAATTGGGATCAAATAATAACTAATGACCATGCCAAAAGAGTTAAAAAGAAAAGTTTTGAGTGAGGAAAAGAAGGGTTTAATTCTGGCTTTACTGGCAGAGGGATAACATGAGCTTCAGGTTTCTTTCATCATTACAATTTCAAAGACAGTGGCCGTTCGCGATGGCGCCGACACTGATGGCTGCCTCCGTGGCGTGCTCCGCAGTTGTTTTTAAGTTTTTGTTAGTTTGTTCTGACTTTAGTTATATCCCTGCAATCAGTTTCACCAGAGCCGAATTGCTGGACATTCGGAAGTTCACACCACCTGATATTTCACCGGTTTTCGCCATTCCGAACAGCGCGTTGAGTCTCCCGGGCTTTCAGCTGTTCAGAGTGGATCGCGACGCAGAATCAACAGGGAAATCACGCGGCGGCAGGACATGCTTTTACAGCAATGAGAGGTGGTGTACAGATGTAACTGTGTTAAAGAAGATGTGCTTTTCAGATCTAGAAGTGCTTTTCATTAACTGTAAGCCGTTGTATTCGCCGCGGGAGTTTTGCTCATTCATTCTCATCAGTGTCTACATTCCTCCGCAAGTGCACGTGAGCTCCGCTTTACAGAAACTAGCTGATCAGATCACAGACACAGAACAACAACACCCGGACTCTGTTTTAATCATTCTCGGGGACTTTAATAAAGCAAATCTCTCCCGTGAACTGCCAAAATACAGACAGCACATCACATGTCCCACCAGAGACAGTGATATATTGGATCACTGTTACACCACAATAAAGAATGCATATCACTCTGTCCCACGGGCAGCTTTGGGGATTTCTGATCACTGTTTGGTTAATCTTATACCGACCTACTGGCAGAAACTGAAATTAGTTAAACCTGTACTAAGGACTGTTAAAAGATGGAATAATGAAGCAGAGCAGGATTTAAAAAGCTTGTTTTGACCTCACTGATTGGAGTGTTTTTGAAGCTGCTGCCACTGATCTGGACGAGCTCACGGAGACTGTAACTTCATATGTCAGTTTTCTGTGAAGATATGTGCATTCCTACTAGGACTCATTTAACTTACAACAATGATAAACCATGGTTCACTGCAAAACTCAGCTCCGTCAGGCCAGAGAAGATGCTCACAGGAAGGGGAATAATTTCTTGTATAAACAGGCTAAATATACACTGGAAAAGGAGATCAGAGTGGCAACGAGGAATTATTCTGAAAAAATAAAGATTAAATTATCTTCCAGTGACTCAGCATCAGTGTGGAAAAGTTCTGAAAGATTTCCTAATACAGTTGCATCTCAATAAATTAGAATGTCGTTTAAAAGTTCATTTATTTCAGTAATTCACTCAAATTGTGAAACTCATGTATTAAAAAATTCAATGCACACAGACTGAAGTAGTTAGTCTTTGGTTCTTTTAATTGTGATATTTTGGCTCACATTTAACTAAAACCCACCAATTCACTATCTCAACAAATTAAATACTTCATCAGACCAATAAAAAAAAACATTTTTAGAGAATTGTTGGCCTTCTGGAAAGTATGATTATTTACTGTACATGTACTCAATACTTGGTAGGGGGCTCCTTTTGCTTTAATTACTGCATCAATTCGGCGTGGCATGGAGGTGATCAGTTTTGTGGCACTGCTGAGGTGGTATGGAAGCCAGGTTTCTTTGACAGTGGCCTTCATCTCATCTGCATTTTTTGGTCTCTTGTTTCTCATTTTCCTCTTTACAATACACCATAGATTAATTTGGTGCTTTTGGCAGTGGGGCAAGTGCCAAATCCTGCTGAAAATGAAATCAGCACTTTCAAAAAGCTGGTCAGCAGAAGGAAGCTTGAAGTGCTCCAACATTTCTTGGTAAACTGGTGCAGTGACTTTGGTTTTCAAAAATCACAATGGACCAACACCAGCAGATGAAATTGCACCCCAAATCATCACAAACTGTGGTAACTTAACACTAGACTTCAAGCAACTTTGGGCTATGAGCTTCTCCATCCTTCCTCCAGACTCTAGGACCTTGGTTTCCAAAAGAAATACAAAACTTGCTCTCATCTGAAAGAGGACTTTGGACCACTGAGCAACTGTCCAGTTCTTTTTCTCCTTAGCCCAAGTAAGACGCCTCTAACGTTGTCTGTGGCTCAGGAGTGGCTTAACAGATCCATCTGTCCAGTGGATCAACAGCGTCCCGGACATACAGCACCGCTTGGAGGCTGGGAAAATTACACATCCCGGCCCCCGTATATCCAACTGGAGCTCCTTAGGGTTTTTATCTCCCCACTGCTCTTCTCCTGTACACCAATGACTGCCCTCTAAAGACCCTCTGTCAAGCCTTAATTTATGCAGACGACCCTCATTCAGGACAGTGATTAGTCTGCTTACAGACAGGAGGTCGAGTAGCTGGCTGTCTGGTGCAGTCTCAACCACCTGGAGCTCAACACGCTCAAAACTGTGGAGATGACAGTGGACTTCAGGAGGATCCCCCCCTGCACTCCCCCACTAACCATCATGGACAGCACTGTGACTGCAGTGGATTCATTCAGGTTCCTGGGCACCACAATCGCTCAGGACCTGAAGTGGGACACTCACATAGACTCCATTGTTAAAAGGCCCAGCAGAGGTTGTACTTCCATCACCAAATGAGGAAATTCAACCTGCCTCAGGAGCTGCTTAAACAGTTCTACTCCGCCATCATTGAATCTGTCCTCTGCACTTCTATAACTGTCTGGTTCACTTCAGCTACCAAATCTGACCTCAGAAGACTTCAGAGGGTAGTCCGGAGTGCTGAGCGAATCATTTGTACAACCCTCCCTTCTCTCCAAGAAATGTACTCATTCAGAGTGAGCAAAAGGGCTAGCAAAATCACTCTGAACCCCTCACATCCGGCCACACTCCCTCTTTGAACTGTTGCCATCTGGTCGACGCTAAAGAGCACTGAGCACCAGAAAGACCAGACACAGGAACAGTTTCTTCCATCAGGCAATCCATCTCATGAACACTTGACAATAAACGTGGAACACACACTATTTATTCACTCATACATTTATTTATCTAACACACATACTCAGTTTACATTTCAATTTGCAGATAATTTACCTGTACATACAACTGTCTATTGTTATGTACCTTTACATACAATTGTCGATTTGTATATTCCAGTAAATTCCTAATTTTACTTGTTCTATTTTTTTTTTATTATCTGTGTTTTTTTTTTTGTTTGTTTGTCTTTTGTTTGTCCACGGGCTTCTGTTGCACTGTGGAAGCTTCTGTCACGAAAACAAATTCCTTGTATGTGTAAACATACTTGGCAATAAAGCTCATTTTGATTCTGATTCTAATAAGGACAAGCTCCAGAGGCCGAAAATGAAGCACTTACTGGAATGACCGCCAACTCATTCGAATGTCACTCAACAACCATAGGATGACATCAAGTCATACAAAAGTCATACAAAAAGAATGCCAAACTGCAGCTGGGGCAAGGATGGTTATAAGCAGGCTCCTAGGGTAGCGGTTTTCAATCCTGGCCCTGGGGACCCACCGCTATTTATTTATTTTATTTGGATCCCCATTAGCTATGCCCGAGAGCACTGCTAGTCTTACTGGGGTTCACACAACACTTAAAATCCATACATTATTACATACTTGAAACCACAAAAACACTTAAAATCCATACATCATTATATACACAAAAATGAAATACAACTAATAACAAATCTGAGTCCTTTTCAAAAACAATACTTTATACAGGTGCATCTCAATAAATTATAATGTCGTGGAAAAGTTCATTTATTTCAGTAATCCAACTCAAATTGTGAAACTTGTGCATTAACTAAATTCAAGGGGGGGGATGCCCAGACTGAGCAAAAAAAAAAAAAAAAAAAAAAAAAAGAAAAAAAAAAACAAAAATAATTGTGATGATTTTGGCTCACATTTAACAAAAACCCACCAATTCCCTATCTCAACAAATTAGAATATGGTGACATGCCATTCAGCTAATCAACTCAAAACACCTGCAAAAGTTCCTGAGCCTTCAAAATGGTCTCTCAGTTGGTTCACTAGGCTACACAATCATGGGAAGACTGCTGATCTGACAGTTGTCCAGAAGACAATCATTGACACCCTTCACAAGGAGGGTAAGCCACAAACATTCATTGCCAAAGAAGCTGGCTGTTCACAGAGTGCTGTATCCAAGCATGTTAACAGAAAGTTGAGTGGAAGGAAAAAGTGAAAAAGATGCACAACCAACCGAGAGAACTGTATAGCCTTATGATGATTGTCAAGCAAAATCGATTCAAGATTTGAGTGAACTTCACAAGGAATGGGCTGAGGCTGGGGTCAAGGCATCAAGAGCCACCACACACAGACGTGTCAAGGAATTTGTCTACAGTTGTCGTATTCCTCTTGTTATGCCACTCCTGAACCACAGACAATGTCTGAGGTGTCTTACCTGGGCTAAGGAGAATAACTGGACTTTTGCCCAGTGGTCCAAAGTTCTCTTTTTCAGATGAGAGCAAGTTTTGTATTTCATTTGGAAACCAAGGAAACCTAGAGTCTGGAGGAAGGGTGGAGAAACTCATAGCCCAAGTTGCTTGAAGTCCATTGTTAAGTTTCCACAGTCTGTGATGATTTGGTGTTGGTCCATTGTGTTTTTTGAAAACCACGTCACTGCACCCGTTTACCAAGAACTTTTGGAGCACTTCATGCTCCCTTTTGCTGACCAGCTTTTTGAAGATGCTGATTTCATTTACCAGCAGAATTTGGCACCTGCCCACACTGCCAACGCACCAAAAGTTGTTTAAATGACCATGGTGTTTGTGTGCTTGACTGACCAGCAAACTCACCATACCTGAACCCCATAGAGAATCTATGGGGTATTGTCAAGAGGAAAATGAGAAACAAGAGACCAAAAAATGCAGATGAGCTGAAGGCAACTATCAAAGAAACCTGGGCTTCCATACCAACCTCAGCAGTGCCACAAAATGATCACATCCATGCCACGCCGAATTGAGGAAGTAATTAAAGCAAAATGAGCCCCTAACAAGTATTGAGTACATGTAAAGTAAAAGAACATACTTTCCAGAAGGACAACAATTCACAAAAAATGTTTTTTTTATTGGTCTTATGAAGTATTCTATTTTGTTGAGATAGTGAATTGGTGGTTTTTTTTTTAATGTGAGCCAAAATCATCACAATTAAAAGAACCAAAGACTTAAACTACTTCAGCCTGTGTGCACTGAATTTATTTAATACACGAGTTTCACAATTTGAGTTGAATTACTGAAATAAATGAACTTTTCCACGACATTCTAATTTATTGAGATGCACCTGTACATTTCATCAGCCTTACAGCAATCTGTACCAATGTACCAAACACCAGTTCTAACACTTATTGCTCATTTAAATAATTTCTATAAATAATGTCCTATAAATAAGATAACCCAAGGTGTGCCTTTACCTGCCCTTTAAAATGTAATTTCTGTATTATTTTAATTAGAGGCAATGGTAAAGAATTCCATGTTTTTATTCCCAAGGTTGTTGATTCGCTGGAGGTCTAGTAGTCAACGAAGTGATGTCTTTGGAAGCCAATCATTGGGCGTTGGCTGAAGAATGATGCAGAGTTTTGGGCTGGTTGAAGTTTTGAAGCGGTCACAGACTCGAGGTGAACTCGGAAACACGGAGTTGTGGCAAAACTTAACTCAGACCACGAAACTCTCAACAGAAAATAAATTAAACTAAAGTAAAATAAAGAAAAGAAGAGTGTGATGAGACTAGATGGCTTATCTCCTCATGACAGGAACCAGTTGAGTCCTCTGCACAATGTGACATTGCTGCAGCCTGGAATTGAACTGCTGGTTTCGTCTGGTCATAGGAGAACTGGCCGCCCGACTGATCCTGGGGTTCTCCCCAGTTTTTTTTTCTCCATCTGTTCCCCAATTAGTAGAGTTTTGGTTCAGTGCCTCTGTCGCCTCGCCTCTGGCTTGCTTATTTGGACCTTATTTCCACGATATCGTCACGTGTTGCAACAGACACTATTTAAACTGAACTGAACTGGATGATGACATCATTGAATTCAATGATGAACTGACTTTAACTGAAAATTTAGTGTTTACTATTATCATTTTGCATTATTGACACAATATTTTTTTTTTTACTAATTAATGCTGTACAGTTGCTTTGACTCAATCTGTATTGTTAAAAGCGCTATATAAATAAAGGGGACTTGACTTGACTTGACTTGACTTGGTAAGAGGAGTCAGCAGGCATGCAGGCCAAAGTCTAAAAACCCCAAAAAGGGTGACAAAGACGCTGTAGGGATTTCTGTCATGAACAGACACTGATATGCCACAGAAGCAACTCATCATGAGATGTATCGGGTGAGAGCTTGTTTTATTCACAGAAATCAAGCGTAGCGTTAAAGTTTTCTGGCAGGTCCGTTAGTCAAGCTTATTCCATGGTTATGGAAGTCTTCGGCAGCGCCGCAGTTACTTGCTCGAGTTACTAGCCTGCCTCCGGCTGGAGAGAGTGGCCGCTTGCAGTCGGGGACGGAATTAAGCGAGACGTCAAGTCAGACCACTTTCTGCTACTGGTACTGACGCTCTCTCAGTGTTTGATACTTCGACGAGACGAAGCAATTAAAATCAACATTTTGTCAAATACCCGATTTTTCCTAACAACAGAAACACTTTTTATACGGCTTAATACAGCGCCATCTTTCATGATAAGTTAAACATGAACAATATGCCTATTTAAATACAATTACTGGGGGTGTTTGCTTTCATCAGTGTTTTTGAAACGTGACTCACTATAAAAGTGCGACTACCAAAAAACATTAAATAAATAAAAAAATGCTCTCGCAGTACTTTGAATGCACATGTGATCGTAGGGCGGCTGCAGCGCCGATCAAAGTTGGACAAAAGTATTTTAATGTAACCAGAATGCATTTTTTTTGACAGACGGCAGCCGATCTTTGCGGCGCCGCATGAAGTCAAACAAGCCTAATATCTCTAAAAGAGTGTGTTTTTGGATGAGAGGAAAAGATAACCTTATTCAGTGTTTTGTGAACAGTGGATGCAATTTGTTTTTTTCCGGGGCAGCAACGGAGTTTCTCAAGCGTGTTTATTTGTTCCCGTCATTTCGGTGACGGATGTTTTGGAACGGGGTACGTTCTGACGCTGGATTTGCACAGTGTCTGGAAGATGGAGAAGCCCCAGCGGTCAAGGATCCCGGTCATATAAGAACTGTGTAAAACTGCATCAAATGTCTGTGATTGTTGGTAAATGTAGGTGCTCGCGACTCTTCGGCTCCGCCCACGGTTCGCCTCCGGGGGCTTGGCTGTTTTCGGAGAGAGTGTCTTTCTTTTGTAGATCTGATGAAACTGAGGAATCTTTTGAGATGTGAATGGTGCAGTACTGCATTATAGGTACTCAAGATTAACATGAGATTGGGTGAAACTGTGTGTTATGTCCCCTTTAACCTAGGGAATAATTTCTGCTGTGGCGCAGCTCCGAGAGAAATTGGTAAACGGTCATTGTTCAGTTTAAGTCGTCTGCATCCTGAAACCTCAGAAAATCAGCTAATGACTAAGCAGGCAGCGTTTGTTCATGAAGGTAACTCATGAAACTGGGGAACATGCTTGTCCCAGAGCTATCTGGTTGTTATTCGGAACATGCTTGTTCTGAACGCTGTAGTTGTATTGGGAACATGCTTGTTCTTAAGTTATAGCTGTATTGTTGGGAACACGCTTGTCCCAGAGCTATCTGGTTGTTATTCGGAACATGCTTGTTCTGAAAGTAGTAGTTGTATTGGGAACATGCTTGTTCTTAAGTTATAGCTGTATTGTTGGGAACACGCTTGTCCCAGAGCTATCTGGTTGTTATTTGGAACATGCTTGTTCTGAAAGCTGGTCAATGGTTAAGGGCAACATGCTTGTTGCTCAAGGCTTTGAGATTTGCTATCAGTTTGTGTTGGGGGATATCGGCATATGGTCTTGTTTTGGGGGGTTATCGCTGCTCTCCCTGCTCTCATCCATGCTAAGCTGCATGGATGCGCAGGGAGTTCTTGCCCAGAACGGAACCATACCACCAATCCAAACTGTAAGCTAATTGTCAATCATCTTTGACAATAGTGGTCCTGACAGATCATTGGTGTAAGTGAAAAATGTATATTCGGCATCATTTTCCGGTGATGATATTTTTATAAGAAGTTCTTAAAAACTTGCAGAAATACTCCCCACGAACAGCATGTGACTTGTGCACGAAAAGGAACCACACAGGGCGTGGCTAAGCCCCGCAGCCACTGTCTGATTGGAACAACGACCTGTGGGATGGACAAAAGTCAGGCTGCTTAAAAATGGACACAAAGCCCTCGTAGATAGCTCTCTCTCTCTCTCAAGACCTTTGGCTTTCACTTTGGTGACCGCGCTACAAGTGCTCCCATGCCGTAACATTGCATGAGCGAGACTCCAAAACTCAAACACTTCAGCTGAACTCCGCGACTGCCGAACTTCAAAGTCTAAAGCCAAGCAAAGGAAATCTCAGAAGAACTCCAAACATCACTCTCCGTGCCCAAGGCAACAGACTTTCGAAGCTTCTACGTCAAGAAACCAACCAATCTCCGGAAGGGCTCTCCCAAAAGGACGTCATCCCAGTAACCAATCAGCAACGGAATTTCCCTCCAGCAGCCAAACCAGGAACCCTGTTGCAACTCAGCTTTCAGCAAAATGCAAGTAAAGAACAAAATCTTCTATCTGCTTAACTGGCGCTGATGATTGATTTAAGCAGTAAACTTAAGACAAACCTCTGCTTTGTGATTCTCTCAGGCTGAATTTAAAACCACTCGTGAAAATGAGTTAGAACTTTGAAAACTTCATGCAACTCCGTTAACTCTCATTCTAAAGAAACTGTATGTTTGTGTATGTGTGTTTTAGCTTAGTTTAATGTAATCTAGAATAGCCAATAAATTATTGTTTCATTTATAAAGAATCATTGTCTTGTGTTGTAATTTTAAAGTTGAACCTTGCCAAGATCTTGTTACCTAGCTCGTAGCTTGTAACTTATCAAAGCACGTATTAACCCATGGCCAGGGAAAATACAAATATTCAAATCGTTAAGATACACGGACGTTAACGTCTCGCTGGACGAACGGTGATTAATGTGTAAACTATCAAATTGGAAATCAGTTTTAATCAGGTTGACCTTGAATTTTCAGATTCGATTCCTCCTCTCAAACCTGATCTTAGTAAATAAAATTAATGATTAATTCCCTTAATCGCGGAGGTGTGCTAAGATGGAGTTAAACTTCGCTACATATGCGTGGTGTGGAGGGCAAGTGAGAGCTGCAAAGATTTACGGTTAAAATTAATGACACACCAAGGGCTAGTTGGGGTGAATCTATGTACTATGAATTTTATCTACTTTAGAGACATACGATGAAAACTAGAGACCCGATTTGTGATATTATTGTACCTGTTATTAGAGCATCCGTGCGTGTTTGTGAGAAGATGAAAGTGAAACTCCGAGGTTGTTGGTTTAGATATTTCCTGCAGTAAAAAACCGTGTTTAAATATTCGGTCCAGCGGAGACGAGACAAAAAAATAAGTCGCTCTAGAAAAGCGCACAAAGGAAGAAACAAGCATTTTCCTTGTTTACTTTCTCTAAAAAGGCCTTCATAGTTCGATTTGTTGGTGTGTGTTCCACTTCCAAATTCGTCTATGCTATTAAATCTCCCGGCTTCAGACCATTAACTTAGCTAATTAATGCTCTTACCATTTAAAGTCACTAAAAAAACGAGTGAACTTGAAAACGCGGTACTCAGAGAGAATGTGTCCGAAACTTAATTTTTCTTTATGGGAGAATTATGAAATCTTGATCAAGTGAAATTGTGGTTAAATCCACGCGTTTTTGTCTGTATAAATATGTGCTGATATCCGCCGAAGATATCATTGACAGTTATTGTATTAATTGCAGTGAATCTGTAGATTAATTCACCTCACTCGGAACGAGTTGAGTATTACACAGCGCTAGAAAGATAAGAATCTATAGTGTTTTTTGGTTGTGGAGTGTGAGGTGTGCGGACACCTCCTGCGATGTACTTAAACTGTATATAACCATCGACTGTGTGTAGCACACTTAGTTATTGCAGGGTACATTTCCATAGTAACAGCCGTAACCCGGAAGTTACGACAAACCTTTTCCGGGGTAACTTTCAGTTCGCCAGCGCCATTTTGAGCTTTTTGTAAACAAATAGCCAAGCTAAGCTATTAGCATTGAAGGCTAGCGGTTAGTACGTAGCATTGTGTGGTCTCAAATGCAGAGTGTTGTGCAGTGTTTGAAGTGTTGAAGTGACTTGATCAGTTATATCATTTATCTTTCCTATTTCATACGATGAGTTTCATCGGCGTACAGGTCTCGTGCTTCTGTCTCCTTCTATAGGGTGCAAGGAGCAGCAGACTAGGGGAACCAAACGCGAATGGAATAACCTTGTGTACACAATCATAGTTGGGTTTTAATCACGTTTATTTAAGGTTCTCCCTTGCTTAAAAGCTGTTGTTGTCTTTGTTTTAAAATGTAATCCTGGTCCTCAGCCTCATTACTTTAATGCTACGTTGTGATTAATTCAGATATAACTGCTCTTATAATTTTAAGGACATCAGTAGATATTATTAATTTGCTATACTTAAGGATTTGAAATCGTTAATTTAACTTCATAATTAACTACAGATTTGAAATTTTAATTTAATTTAATAATTAATTACAGTTCCTGTTTCCATATTGCAACAATATTTGCTGATCAATTTATAATTTAAATGTCGGAAATGGTTCTCTTATATTAATCCAAGTCATACAACCACATTTAGAGAATCGGTTGGTGTGTCAATCATTTGCGACTACACAAACTGGGGCTCTGAAAAATTGGGAATTGCATGTGTAAGGAATGGGGTGGCATAATGGATTAATGTTCACTTATATTCGCATTATGGCGAATTGAATCATACCTCAAGGAGGTAGGTATGACAGGACCTAGGATGCTATAATTAGGAAGTTACTGTCAGTAATATAATATCCTGTAGTTGAAAGTTTAATTATGACGACGTAAATGAGTACAAATTAGTGGTGTGCAGGGCCCACCCAAACCACAAAAAACCGTTATCGCTGGCTTCCACATACGGGTACATACTTTATGAGAAGGCTGAATTGTAACAAATGTGCTATGTATCAATTGAATGATCGACGACGGCAATTCAAAAATTTTATTCCTGATAACTCTCAACTGTTCTGGAGCAGTGTTAACTCCCCAATAAAATTTCAGTAAATAGTGAAAGTAGGGTTGGGGCTTCCTATTTCCAATGATACAGTCTCTGGATTAAGTGTATATTATACTTGCTCTTATCCCCATAAGTAAGAAGATGCATCAGTAGAATAGTGAGTTAGTGGGTTGTACATATCCGGTAAGGGATTGTTGACCAACGTAACTGGGTGTATAAGATTAAGTTGTCATAATGAGTTACGATTTGAATATAATTGGTACAAATTTCACTTTGTAAATTAATTTCAGTTCCTGCTTCCACATGGCAACAATATTTACTGATGAATTGAATTATAGGTGCTATTATAATTTAAGGACAACAACATTAAAAGTTTAATCTTTAACTATCACTTCTAATTTGAAATTTTAATTTCTTTTGCAATTAAGTTCTGTTTTTACCTGTTAGTTCATAAGACCACTGGCCCATTCAGTTAGTAAAATCCGTAAAGAAAATTAGGGTTTTCCTCAATACTTAGGTCAGTTAGTCTCCTGTTACTAACAGAGCAAAACCAACCCCTTAGGTGTATCAATTTAACAGCGCCACCACCCTGTCATTTTTCCTAACATTTGGGAGCAAAACTTCTCTCTTCTTCTTTTTCTTCTCCTCTCTCTCAGCTCCTCACTCTCTTTCTGAGTTGACTACTGCGGTTGTTTGCTGGGATTTTGCCTATGAAAATCATAAAGCAGAGATTTTTAGAAATTGAACAGGTATTTGTGAAACTTGAGAAAACGTTCTAGATTGGTGGACGGTGTCAATCTTAACAGCTAAAAACCCAATACTGTCATTGTTATTGTTTTTCCTTCACCCGGAGGAATTTTAATAACAATCACAGTCCTGAACTGTTTCCTTACGAAAGAAAAAAAAACATTTCTCTTAAAGGAAAATTGGAAGCAGCCAATTATTATCCTGTTCTCTGCTCTGTTTGTTATTTTTCTTTTCTCCCTCCATTCTCTAGCTGTGCTACCTGTGTGCGCTTACGAATTTTCCCACAAGAGACTAGTGACCAATTAGAAGCATCCCACCAGAGATACAGTCCGCGAAGACTACAACTCACACTGTCTCTTACACCGGGCTTTCCAACGTGTCCTTACACACTCTGGGCCATAAAGCCCCGACTGGTGGAGGTCTGCAGTGATGGTTGACTTTCTACAACTTTCTCCCATCTCCCGACTGCATCTCTGGAGCTCAACCACAGTGATCTTTGGGTTCTTCTTTACCTCTCTCACCAAGTCTCTTCTCCCCTGATAGCTCAGTTTGGTCGGACGGCCAGCTCTAGTAAGGGTTCTTGTCGTCCCAAACGTCTTCCATTTAAGGATTATGGAGCCCACTGTGCTCTTAGGAACCTTAAGTGCAGCAGAATTTTTTTTGTAACCTTGGGCAGATCTGTGCCTTGCCACAATTTTGTCTCTGAGCTCTTCAGGCAGTTCCCTTGACCTCATGATTCTCATTTGCTCTGACTGCCTGTGAGCTGAAGTCTTATATAGACAGATGTGTTGGCTTTCTGAATCAGTCAATCAGTATAATCAAACACAGCTGGACTCATATGAAGGTGTAGAACCATCTCAAGGAGGATCAGAAGAAATGGACAGCACCTGAGTTAATATATGAGTGTCACAGCAAAGGGTTTGAATACTTAGGACCATGTGATATTTATTTCAGTTTTTCTTTTTTAATAAATGTCAACAATTCTGTGTTTTTTTCTGTCAATATGGTGTGCTGTGTGTTCATTAATGAGGAAAAAAAAATAACTTAACTGATTTTAGCAAATGGCTGCAATATAACAAGAGTGAAAAATGTAAGGGGTCTGAATACTTTCCGTACCACTGTACCCTTTGGTGCATTCATCTACTGTGTAGTGACAGGTATATTTTCTGTCACAGAAAAAAATGTGCAAGAAAAATATTGTTAAAATCTGGATGAAACTATTTCTGACATCTTATTTAACTGAAAAATATTTTTTGTACCTGTCTGGTTTTCTGAGAATAAAATTATTTAACACTTATTGCCGAGGTACATGCATGGTGCATCCCCATTTCCTGCCGCCTTTTTGAATATATTATGCAATATCTCAAAGCAAAAAAATTGATAAAAAGGCAACAATTCAATGGAATCGTAGCACACCACTTTTTAGGGTTTTCAGTTGGTGAATTGGTATTGGCACATCCTAGATGGTTCAAAAAAAAAAAAACTGGCTTCAATTAGCTGTCCCTGTAGTGACCGGACGATGCATCAGGGTTAAAGGGTTAGTTCACCCAAAAGTTTTAATTAGCCCATAAATTACTCACCCTCGATGCATCCTTGGTGTATATGACTTTCTTCTTTCAGACAAATCCAGTCGGAGTTATATTAAAAATTGTCTTTGATCTTTCAAGCTGTTTAATGGCACTCAGCGGGTGTTGCAGTGCATCAGTCCAAAAGAAGTTAAATAAAAAGCGCCCATCCTTAATAAAAAGTGTCTCACACAGCTTCGGGGGGTGAACAAATGTCTCCTGTAGCGAATCAATGCGTTTTTTTTTAAAGAAAAATAACCATATTTAAAACTTAATAATCAATTTAATCTAGCTTGCACTCACTGTTGTAAATGTAAGCAGTTCTGGGCGGATGACGTATGAGGTCATCTTTGCACATGCACCGTCAGAGTGACGCACGCGAAGCGCAGGGGAAGATCAAACAAACAATGGTCACTTAATGTAGAATACAAAATGGAAGGATTGTACAGAAGAATTCGAGGATTTCGATATAAGCCAAGAGGAGACTGGTTTTCCTTTGCTAAGAGGAAAACTTTGCTTCCTTTGACCCCTGTAAAACAAACGTGGTTTTTTCACGAGACTCACCAGAGCATGGGGGGTCAGCAAGGAAGCTGGACCTCATACGGGTCATCCTCCGGAAGCTCTATCTATTTAACCTGTTGGCGGCAATCTACATTAAGTGATTATTCCATTTTGAATATGGTATTTTCTACAAAAATGTCGATTCGCTAACAGGAGTCTTGTTCACCCCCCGTCGCCATGTGAGCACTTTTTTAAGGGATTGGGCACCTTCTGTTTTACTTAAAAAATTTTGACTGGCACTGACAACACCCACTGGTGCTATTAACAGCTTGAAAGAATCAAAGACAATTTTTATAACTCCGACTGGATTCGTCTGAAAGAAGAAAGTCATATACACCTAGGATGACTTGAGGGTGAGCAATTTATGGACTAATTGTACACTTTTTGAGTATCTGTAAAGTTTTTTTTTTTTTTTTGTCAACTCGCTTGTTTCATTTCTATAGGTTTTTAACATTCTAAAATCTCTTTATTCCAAAAATATACTACAAGCTAGTCAGTGTATTCAATATGTGTAATGCATTGTAAGTTGCTTCAGAGGCGTAAGGTACGGAAAGTATTACATACAACAATAATAGAACCATAATAAAACAGTCCGTTGACATAAAAAATACATTTTACTTTTGGTACTTAAGTACTTTTAAATGCAAGTACTTCTGTATTTTTACTTAAGTAAAAATCTGTCTTTGCAAATTTCACTTGTAATAGAGCAATATTTGATCAGCAGTATCTGTAATTTTACTCAAGTAATGGATTTGTCCACCTCTGAGTCTGAGTTGTAAATTTCATTTGGGAACAACGTGCACCATTCTATCAGATTTATAAAGTAATCATTGATAAACCTATGCCAACACAGGAGAATAAATCTTTATCTTTCTAAATATGCTAACTGTTCAACACGAGTTCAAAATAACACTCGCTCTGAGTTTACATATTGATTCCATCATTCTTGGTTCAAGAAATGACGTGGCTGTTGCATTTCTGTCATAAAGAAATGGCCAAATTTTAAAGATTAAGTGGACATTTGAATTAAGTTTTGTTTAGTCAATATTAAACAAGGATTAAATTGCGCTATAAAGTGTAAAAACAATTGTTATGACGTTGCCACACTCTGCAGGCATTTGATATAATACATAATCTACATAAGTTAAGACTGTACATTAGAGGGGTGTCTGAGTCACATCAGCTAATCACTGGGGTGCCTCAAGGTTAAGTGCTTACTTTACTTTTCTTCATTTACACAACTTTACTGGAAATGATCAAAAGGCACACAGCTTCTCCTACCACTACAATGCAGACAATAAGCAGCTCTATCTGTCATTTCAACCTGATGATCCCAGTCTCAGTTTTTATCACAGCTTGCCATTGTATCTTCTCGACCAGTCTGACACACTAATTTTTATTTGATTTCACAAAATCAATTATTCATTAGATTACCAAATCGTCACAGTCCCCTCACTCAATATACTGGATGCCAGGTTTTCGGCTGAACACCATCCCCCACCTTGGTTACCCACGTTTTTTATGGCCTCAAAGGCAGCATTGTAAACTCCCTCCTTTTCCTCATAAGAAAGACACAATGCCCAGAGAAATGGACTGTTCTCTTATTAATTCATAGGAAAACCTTTCTTTGTTTGAATACCCATATCCTTTGGTCATTGTGTATACCATAACTGTCTTGTATATTGTCTGTTGTAGTGTATGCTGTTTATTCATGTTATCATAGACCACTATTTAATATAACCTCACCTATTTCATGTCTAGTAACTATGAATTCGCCTTCTTATGATCGAAACAAGTGTGAATATTATATGCTGATACCTATGCAACATATTGATGTTCTAAGAATCTGTACTAATTTGTGCCTCAACACTCAAGCGAATTACATATGCAAAATACATGCTTTCACACAAAGAGTCATAAAACTCCCCATTATTTCCAACCTCCCGCTTGGGATTTCAGTCTTTCTCATTGGACAAGCCCATCTTTAGAGGCATGAATCTTTGCAGGCTTTAAAGGTCACACTTCATGTGACCCGCCCCAGTCTGTGGTTCGGTCATAAGCTAAGAAGATGTGAGAAAAACGCTGCAGGATGAGACAGAATTTAAAATAGTGGAAAACATTTGAAAATGTAACTACATATGTTAGCTAACTAGCCCTGAAAAAAAGGTAACTTAGATTGAGCATTAAATAACATAACATATACATTAATATTGTATTAGTGCTGCAGTATTAATATTGCTAGGCAGAGTGTTATGTAGCCATGTTCTCTTGTTTTTTCCCCCACATAATGTGCTCCATATCTTTGTAATAATGCCAGCTATACATTATCAACTTAGTTTGAGGTGTGCGTGTAAGCACTGACATCTGTGTCACTGTGTGCTTTAGCTCACAGAATTAGAATGCAGAACAGAGAAGAAGTCTGGACTGGAGAGGAACTTTGCACCAGGAGACTGAAGCAGCAAAGCCAGACGAGAACGTGAGCTGGCTTGACCCATAAAGCCGTCCCTTCGGTATTCTACACGAGAACAGACAAATCAACAAACACAGACTGAACAAAAACCTTTTATTCTACCCACACTATGCCATCTTACATTTATCTCAGCATAGTGATCATTTGTGTTCCCAAACGTTATCATCTATATTTCTCAATGTGATTGACAGCTTACCACAGATGGAGTGGGGCAGCAGGTCAGTCTCTTCAGAAGGAGGCTCATCCACTCTTTGTTCCTCAGACCTTTCACTGGTCATTGTTCTACGAATACTCTGATACCTGCCAGAAAGACAATACAGTAATCATACATTCAGAAATGTAGTACTTTGTACAATGAAACTCCAAGTATAATTTTTCATTCCAGTCATCTTGTCACAATACTTTCTGTAATTTTTACTAGATTTTTTGAGTTTTCAGGGTTTCAGCTATTTTTTAAGTGAACAAGAAGTTCAATGAATTCATCGCTTCTGGTTAAAACAATTCAACTTCCATTTTCCATTTTCATTTTCAAACTTGAATTTAATGTGAAATCCATGTTAGGAAATGTTTCACTTCACATGTCCCTCTCATGAAATTCCAGATCACATGGACAAAATTTTGCATGCAAGGTACATGTGAACACACCTTTGCTACACAGCTAGCAATTTTTGGTTTCAAGAACATTATGCGAATGTTAATGTATGATTATAAAGATTAAAGCCTTTAAAGAATGTTCTTAGAACATTAGAAATTGATTCACAAAAACATTAGAACATTCTGTTTGCTGGGTGTGTCCTCTCAGTCAAAAGTTAGATTTGGCTTTGTAATATGAAATGTTAATTCCTATAAAAAAAAAACTAACCTGCGGTTGAGTTGCTCCATCTGCTGTATGGAGCTGGAGCGGGTCAGACCCTGAGGAGCTGGTGGACCAGTGGGTCTCTGCCACGTGGTGGTGCGGTTCACATGATCCACAAAGAAGATACGGCCATGACTGTCAATACGAGCCTCCCAGTCTGAGGAAAGAAAGGTGGGAAATGAGAATGGAGAGTAGAGTGTGATGGTACCTGATTAAGTTGTTAAGCCAAAATGGCATACAGTAATTTGGCGATACTGTCTTTACAAACAAACACATAAACACATAAGCAAAGTATTTACACACACAAATGTGCAGACGGACAGAAACACATACACACACTCACTGGGAGGTAAGGGCTCATCCACACGCTGGTATCGGTGGGCGTCTTGTCTTACAGATGGCAAAGAATGAACACACTGACCTCCGTTGATCTGAGGGACACCTGCAATATTTTACATACTTCATCAGGATGTATTTCTTAACTCAAATTTGAGTCTTTTTCCATCTTAAAATGAATTGTCAAGTGAAGGTCAGCTCAATTCTTCTGTCAATACCTAATTCTGATTCTGTCTCAGTAATGAAGGTCTCAGATTCCACAGATTCTCCATCTACTGATGGCATTAGCTCCTCCTCTTCTTCATCCTCTTGTGACACACCGGTTGTTGCCTCCAGGCTCCATCTTCTGGACATTGTGTCCTCCGTCACATCTTCACATTCCTCTTCCTCAATGGCTGATGGTTCCGGTTTTGGGGTGTCCCTCTCTAGCTCATTGTTTAGAATGCTTTCTTCAGCAACCTCATAAGTTGTGGGTGGATCATCTGAAAGATCTTCTCCCCCTGGGTCAATGGCTGCCTCTGCCCCCTGCTCTGCCTCCTATAAAGATCAAGTTCATAGAGAAGAATTACCTTCCCTCTCTTTGTATTTACTGTCATCAAACATTTCAGGTATACTGCAAGGGCCAGAAGAACCAACACTTCAATCATGTGACGCTTATTATTTTGCTCTATCTGTTAATTCAATCAAAAGTACATTAAAATGCTGTTCATACATTTCTGTTTTTATCCGTAATATCATTTTTAAATTATTAATTTTGATATTTTAGGCCATAAATTAAAAAAACTGACAGGATGATTACACTGTCAATGTATCATACTAAAGAATAAATATTTATTAAAAGAATTAAATTCTTGAAAAGCAAACTATATTACGAAATTTGGCATACTCTTTTATTATTATTTATTCAAAGTCATGCATATAATTTGACCTTTTTATGACAAAGCAAGTGGACCAACTCTTTAGTAAAATGTTCTGAGTGTAAATATATGATATATGATATATTTAAAAAAATTTAAATACACTCATTCAAGGTTTTTAGGAAACGGTTTTCAAAACCATTTGAAGTCACTGGCACGTGATTTAAACCAATGTTATTTTAGTATTATTTAAAAACAAAAATTAGACTTTTGTAGTATTTATTAATATTTTGAATTCACTTTTATTTGATATATTTTAAGTTTTCATTGTATTTTTAGTTTAGGTTTTAGTCATTTTGTTATGTACTTTTGTAATTAGTTTTTGTTTTTTTTATAATTATATTTAGCTTTAATTTATTTTGATATTAGTTTTAGTAATTATAGTACTTTAAATTTTTTAATACCAAAACTTTCTAATTTCTTGAATTGAAAGTATAAGTTTTCATATATATATATGTATTATAGATATATCTAAAGAAAAGCAATTTTTATTAGTTAGTTAAACAAAAACAAAACTGTTTTAAAATAGATTTGTAAAAGACTGTGGACACTCTTATATGTCACTGACCCACTTAAATTAAAAAAATGTATTTCAGTAAATCTGCAACTGACCTGAGAGGCAGACATAAGGCCCGGGCAGCAGTCAGATGCCATTGAAGAAATATCAACTTCAGTTGCCAGCTTCTCACTGGGTGCCAGCCCCTCTTCCTCCTCCTCTACCTCCACTACCTCCTCCTCCTCTTCCTCTTGCCTCTCTATCAGACTGGCAGTTTCCACCTCAGGGGCCACTGAACTCGGCATGACCTCTGGCTCAGGAGCCACCTCTGTTCCTATATTCAGAGTCTCTATTTCAGACTCCAGGTCAGCCTCTTCTGGAGGTTCCTCTACCGTTCTTTCAAAAACAGGTTCTGTAATTGGTGGTTTTGTGGTTGTGTTTTGAGTCCTTGAAGCACCATTAAATGTTGGTGGTGTAGCCTCCGTAGCAGCAGACCTCTCCTCATCTTCATCTGAGTCAATATGCAACATAGCGCTGAGGCGCGTATGTGTGGGAAAGCTGGATCGTAGTTTGGGAGAAGCTGCCCCAAAAGGCCTATCTCCCGGGCCGTTAGGGGCATCAGTGGCATCAAGCTGCTCACTGAAAGAACCCTGGAGCGGGTCAGGAGAAGAAGGGGCCTCATCGTCCAGGATGGTACCATACATCTCTGTGTCTGGGGAGGGAATGCTGCTCCCTTCCCCATTTCTATGGGACCCCAGGGAGCCGGTGGGGGAAGGGCCTGCTGATGAGACAGGGAGAGGATGGGGCAGATCTTCATCATCTGAAGGGGTTCCAGGAGCTCCATTGAGGGCTGCTGCCCCCAGAATCGTCTCAGGGGAAAGGTCTATGAGAAGTGGGTAAACTTATTTCGAAACCATTGAAAATGAACAGCTTAGTCAGCGTAAATGTGTATGTGATCTTACCATCTTGGCCTATAGATGTGACATCCACTTTAAAGTGCATTTGACCGCTCACATGATCAGTGGGCAAACGACGACATAGAGAGAAGCTCAGTGATTGGTTCCTGAAGCCATATAAACACACGTTTATTTACACACAGAGTGCTGTTGTAAAGTTTGGGGTTGGTTAAGATTTTTTTAAGTCTAATATGCTCATCAAGAAGGCATTTATTTTATCAAAAATACAGTAAAACAATAATATTGTGAAATATTGTTACAATTTAAAATAACCGCTTTCTATTTTATAGATTATAAAATGTAATTTATTCTTGTGATGGCAAATCAATTTTCAGCAGCCATTACTCCAGTCTTCAGTGTCACATTAAACTTCAGAAATCATTCTAATATGCTGATTTGGTGCTAAAAAAACATTTCTTATTGTTATCAATGTTGAAAACAGTTGTGCTGTTTAATATTTTTGTGGAAACCATTTCTTTCTTTCTGAGATTCTTTAATGAGAGAGGTTTAAAAAAGTTGAGAAAAAGGATCACCCCCCTCCTAAAAATGACTAATGAGCTAATGACCTTTTCAATGGCACACAAAGCCATTTGACACTGTGATCAGCTGTGTGGCCAAAATCTCTGGGCTTAAAGTTGTGGACAGGCAAAGTCAGGAGTGAACAAAACAATTTCAAAGGATTTAACAATGCCTAGAAGCACAGTGAAGTCTATTATTAAGAAGTGGAAGGTATTTGGTACAACACAGACCCTCCCTGGATCAGGACGTTGCTTCAAACTGGATGAAAGAGCCAGGAGGAAACTGATCAGAGGCACATGAGGAGGGCTACAGGACTCGGGAAGAAGCTGCAGGAGTTTATGACAAAGAGTGGTCATTGTGTGCTTGTGACAACAATATCACAAATTCTCCAAAAATGTGGCTTGTATGGGAGGGTTGCAAGAAAAAAGCCGCTCCTCAAGGAAGGCCACATGCAGTCATGACTGAGCTTTGACAAAACGCACTTTGAAGATTCTGAGGCAAATGAGACTAAAATTTAATTAACTAGCCTCAGCATCAAACGATATGTCTGGCAGAAATCCAATATAGCTCACCATCCAAATAACAACATTCCTCCAGTAAAGCATGGAGGTGGTGATATGCTGTTAATTGTTCAAATGGTACAAAATGCTGCAGCCAGGCTGCTGACTGACAGTCGAAAATTTGATCATATCTCTCCCATCTTAACTTCTCTGCATTGGCTACCAGTCAAACTGAGAATAGATTTTAAAATACTAGTTTTTGTTTTTAAAGCATTACAAGGCCTAGCACCAGCGTATCTTTCTGACATTTTACACTATCACAATCCTTCTAGGTCACTTAGATCAGGCAGCCTTGGATTGCTCTCTGTGTGTAGATCGAGGTTAAAACATCGTGGAGACCGAGCTTTTGCGACAGTAGGTCCCAAACTCTGGAACAGCCTACCGGTTTCGATCCGAATGGTGTCATCACTTTCCTCTTTCAAATCAAAACTTAAAACACATTTGCTTAGTTTGAATTTCTAATTTATTATTATTATTTTGTGTACATGAAGGATTATTGAGATTATCATTGTATCTTTATTGACTAATGTTCTGTACAGCACTTTGGTCAACCTTTGGGTTGTTTTAAATGTGCTTTATAAATAAATAATGAATGAATGAATGAATGTTATGGAATATGTTTCTCTGCAGGAGGGACTGGAGCACTTGTCAGGACAGAAGGAAAAATGGACGGGGCAAAATACCGTCAAATTCTTGAGGAAAATCTGCTGCCCTCTGCAGAATGGGAAGAAGGTTTACCTTCTAACATGACAACGACACAAAGCACACAGCAAAACTGAGCACACAGTGATTGAAGGAGAAAAAGTTGAATGTCCTTGCATGGCCTAGTCCCCCCCCCCCCCCCCCGAATGACTTAAACTGACGTAAACAAATGGTCACCATCAAATTAACTGAACGGCGCTGTTCTGCAAAGAAGATGTGGGCAAATAATATTGCAAAGTTAAAATGTGCAAAGTTGGTAGAGGACAGAGACAGAGACAAATCCCAACAGAATAAAGGCTGTAATTAAAGCAAAAGGTGGTTCAACAAAATACTGACACAAGGGGGTGATCTTTTTTCCAACTCAGTGATTCTGGTTAATTATTTTTGTATTTTTTTCTGACATGTTGGTGTTATATCTTTCACTTGGATGTTATAAGTTGCACTGAGTAAATACAGCTGGATAAAACAAAAACTGTGTGTCTTTATTTCAGGCTGCAAAGCAACAAAAAGTGATTATTTTAAAGAAGGGTGATTCTTTTCTATACCCACTGTAAAACAGTATAGTGTGTGGTGATGATTAGATGAGATGCTGCCATGATGCTCACCCTGATGCGTGTCTCTCCAGCAGCATCTGCACCGGAATGTTCAGTTGACCCAAAAAGCGCTTAATAATTGGCCGACTTTTAGCAAACTTGTCTTTAACCTCAATCACTAAGACGTCTGTCATAAGAGCCACAAAAGTGTGTTTCTAGATGGAAAAACAAAGAAAGAATTGGTGAAAAAAACCCCGAATCTTATCTGAACTGTTTCAGCAGTTGTTTATTTGAATGTGAACGTGTCTATATTTTCATGTCCTGCGTTAGAGAGTTTGTTTCTCTTGTGTGTGTGTGTGTGTGGCTGTGTGTGTGTGTGTGTGTGTGTGGCATCACATCTCCATGCCACACAGGATTAGTAGTGTTAGTTGTAATGCCAGATCGTCTCTCTTGGCCATGATGAGAAAATGTTGGAAAGCAACTTCTCTTGCCTGGATAAATGCTCATCTTCAAATAAGGGTCTGGGTTAAAAAACATCCCCTTCTTCAGCCCCACAGCCCGGATATCTAAAACAAACAACAGCCCAATTAGCTATAAAAACATCTTGAATAATTCTGCCAGTAGGATAACAGCATTACAAGTCACTGACAGTTATTTAAAGAGTATAAATCATCATTTGATCATTGCCTTTAATCTCTTGCACACAGAAAACTTACCTGATAGGGTAAAGCTGACCAATTTTCGGCTGCTGTCTGAAGCTTGCTGTCCTTCACCTTGACCGTCGACCTGGAAGATACACTGATATGAGTGGCAACATACGCCTGGCCTTCTTATGTAATAAACACAGACTTACAGTGATAAATAATTAGTATTTTAAGGAGGTAAGGAGCTGCCATATGTATATGACTGAGCTCCCTATATTCATCCAATGACATGATAAATGGCCTGCACTTACAGGAACTCAGAAATGTTCGACCTCCAAACATACAGATGTGAGGATGTAGTCAAATAGCCATTAAGCACTTAGCACCTCATGTACAGTACTCTATAACCTTTACAAATCATATTATGGGCTGTAGCGAACAAGAAAGCTACAGTAGCTACAGTACAGTATTTATTTTATTTTATTTTATATATGCACAATCAAAGACTACTGTGTTGGATACCTTATCACACAATGCAATGTGCTTGACCTTCCATTTCCAGTGTGATGAATGCACCGAAAATGTTTTAGCATTTATTGTCTTTATGACAACTTACTTAGACAAAATTACATTGAAAAACCAAGCACTTAACCACACCATGTGTTCTTGTGAACTATAATGCTGTCAAAAGAATAATGTCTGCACAGACACACACACTGACACACTAACTGACCGAGGCTCTGGGGTTCTTGACTGTGATGCAGGGAGTTGTGGCTCTTAGCGCACCGCTTACTCCATGGTAGTACTTAAAACAGATCCTTGTCTCAGCTAGAAGAGATAACCAGAAGAGTGCCAGCATAACAAATCTGCCCATCATATTTGTAGAGTCAGCATGATATTTTATTGCAGAAAAGAAAATTACGTTTCATATTTATAACCTTAGGTACTTCTAACATGCTCAGTATTTCAAGATGAATCCTGGGCACCAAGAATGTAAAACAAGTTAAATAAATTTCAAAAATCTGTATCAATACTTTTGTCGAACCTCCTATTCCATTAAATATTATATAACATCAAGATGGAGTCAGTTGTTGGCTGTGCTGTCACTCACCTTCAAGGAAGTACGGCCCTGCCTCTAGCCTCCAGACAATCTGACCATATTGTGTACCATTAACCCCACGGTTCTTGCAGTCCCACATATTTGATGGACAGGTCTCATCTGAAAAAAAAAGCTTTTGCTGTATTTGTGTGTGCGTAAATGTTTCTAACAGTTGACATTGAATCCATTCTGGACATGCCACCTCCTCCTTATTTATTTTTAGGTGGTGAATCAATGGTACAGGAAGTAGAATAAACCCAATCAGCAAAACAGCACCTCATAATGATGACAAATTTCACTATAGAATCTACAGTGGCTCTGTAAATTACATTAAACAGCATTGGGGGCAAATGAGAGGCAGATTACATTGAAGCCATTACGGAATGTCTGCTTAGTTGTCGAAACCTAGAGACCCTTAGGAACAAGACCTTTGCACAGGTAAAGATTTGCTGGCCTTCAATTCTATGGTTAGTGGCTTTGTGCCCAGATGTATCACTTTGCTCCGATCTCATATTTTTACATGACAGTGAGGATTGTGATCTTAGTGTTTAAGGAGGAGAACTGAAGGGCACAGAGGGTGAATGGATCTGTCTGCCATCGTCTAGTAAACATGTCTAATTACTTTTGTGAGCAATTTTTAAACTTTGTATAATGCAACTTCTTATCTAACTGCCTCTTTAGATGAATTGCTTTGTTGTATTGCTCATTTGTAAGTTGCTTTGAATAAACGTTATTATTTTAATAAATGTGAATGTGTTTGATTACCAGGGTGCTTAAATTAAAGGGGTCATATGATGCGATTTAAATTTTTTCCTTTCTCTTTGGAGTGTTACAAGCTCTTGGTGCATAAAGAAGATCTGTAAAGTTGCAAAGACTAAAATCTCAAATCCAAAGAGATATTCTTTACAAAAGTTCAGAGTCAGCCACACCTATACATATCTACCTCACTATGTGGGAAGATTTGCATAACGCCGCCCAAATGTTCACGCAAAGAAAGAAGGCGTAACTTTTATTCTCACTGTTGTATTGTTGACACTGCAGCCATGTCGTGAAGGCGCTGTGTGCTTCGTTGTGAAAGCGAAACTACTTTGTTTGGTCTTCCAAAAGAGGATGATATCCGCATCGTCATGCCTAGAGCTTATCTGTGATGGTCGCTGAGGGAATACATCAACTTTCACCGTGGACGAAGCGGAGTTCAGCCCGGGGTCGTCACATGTGGTTGCCGCTCCTTCGTCGCATCCGCCGGCCCCGCCGTTCTCAACCCCGCCGCCTCAGCTCACTCTATCCCGGCCTCAGCGCACGCTAAGCCGGGTTGCCCTACGAAGGCGCTGTGTGATTCAGTGGGAAAGCGAAACTACTTTGTTTGGTCTCCAAAAGAGGACACGACTACAAATCAGTGGTTAAAGTTGTATTTACAACACTGTTCCAGAAAAACTTTAACCCAAATATTCAGATGTGTCCAACACATTTTATGGAGGACTGTTTCATGATCCTGTGAGAGTAGACATTAGACTACAATGACGGCCGTTAGTAAGTTCTGACTCAGTAAGTACGTTTTCATTTTTATGTTACTCCGGCGTGATTGCAATGCAACGCAACGCAGGTTTCAAAAAAAGACAGTATAAGTCATTATAATCAGTAATTATGTCCCCACTGGATGCAACAAATGCCTCGTTTGTAATGGGTTTTCATGTTTTTTGTATTGTCGCTCCGGCCAGACACAGCATCAAAAGTATGGTGAGGGGCGAAACATTTCCGTCTCACGCTTGAGGTATTCGGCCAATCAACGCACTGGATAGCTGGCCAATCACAGCACACCTCGCTTTTTCAGACCGATGAGCTTGGTAAAAATCGACGGTTTTAAAAAAGGCGGGGCATAGAGGAGAAACAATAATGAACAGTATGTGGAAAATAATGTTTTTTTTTCTTTAAACCGCATCATAAAGGACATTTTCAATTTACAAAAATAAACAAAATAATGTTCTTTTTAGAAGCATCATATTACCCCTTTAAAGTTTCAATGACTCTTGACTCTTTCAATGACCCTGCATTTATATATATATGAATATATATAAATGGAAGAAGACTAGTTCATGTTAGCAAAACCCAGAACTGTTTGAAGTTAACAATAACAACAATTCTTACCAATGTGGTACATGCCAATCCAGTCTGTGGCATCCACCTCTTCCTTAATATCCCATGAGATGACCAAGTTCTGGCCCCGGCCCAGAGTGAACTCTAAAGTAGAAGCTGTGAGTGAGGATCGCCCTTGAGAACTGACCAAGTCTGTATCACTGTTGGCTCTGAGGAGTCCAACTCCAGCCTGCTCGGCCCCACCACGCTCAGCTAAGCTGCGAAGATTCTCTGGGCTGAGTGTGTACCGCACATTTGGGCTCCGTCTACGACCTGCAGACTCCCGTGTGCCCAGGTGATCCCGCCCCTGAGGCGCCATGCCTGACGCCGGGTTGGAGCGGGGCCTGGATGGGAGAACTGCTGTGGTGAGAGAGGGGCGAATGGTGGCAACTGTGTGGAAGCACGTCTATGGACTGGGTGAGTTTGTGGAAAAAGCCGAAATGATGGAGAACCCTGGATCAGACCTGGGCTGAACTGTAATTGTCTGGACATATAGGTGAAGGACCAGATAGGCTCATTGTCTGCTAGAGCACTTGGCTATGATAATGGCTATTGACCTTGAGAATAAGGTATTTAATTAATCTTTAATGACTCTAAAAGAGCTCAGTTCTTTCCATTGATTGGTTAGTGGGTTCCAACTAGCAAACACAATCCTTCTTGGCTCCTAAGAGAAGATCATCAACACATTCTGTCTATGAATACACAATGAAAAAAAATTAATATAACTTTAATTCAGATGTCTCTGCAGTAAGGAACTTTAGAATCTAACGAATAAGAGTGAGAAGTTTGAAAAGGATATGGGAAATGGTAAGGAAAATGACAAAGAGAAAGAGGAACAAAGAAAGAGAAAGGTCAGTAAAGAGAAAATACTACAATACAGTTTCATCAATTTCATGAGCCTTAAGTATGCATATCTCGATTCATTTTGAGATGTACATCACTGAAAGTAATGATAACTTGCAGTTCAGCAAGTCATATGTTTTCCCTAACCACAATAGCAGATTGTTAATTCCCAAGTTATTTTAGAACTGTTTTATACTATTGTAGCATTTTTTAATATTTGAATTTCTTTGTATATATATAGATACTATATTATAGTTTAAGTTTTAATATTTTGCTATGCTTTGCAATTTTTAGCAGTTACCATATTTTATATAACTTAAGGTTTTTTTTTGTAATTGTTCTACTGGCAAGCAGCTATCACTCTGAGGCTCATCGCGCTGGTAACCCACGAAGCAGGGTGTGCCTGGTCAGTACCTGGATGGAGACCTCCTGGGAAAAACTAGGAGAGGTGATAGTGAGGCCAGTAGGGGCGTGCTCACCCTGTGGTCTGTGTGGGTCCTAGCGCCCCAGTATAGTGACGGGAAAGCTATACTGTTAAAAAGCACCGTCCTTCGGATGAGACGTTAAAACCGAGGCCCTGATTCTCTGTGGTCATAAAAAAATCCCAGGGTGTCTTTCAAAAAGAGTAGAGGTGTGACCCCGGCATCCTGGCCAAACTCTCCCATTGGCCTCTGACCATCATGGCCACCTAACAATCCCCATATCGATGGGACTAGGCTTATACTCTCTCTCCTCTACACGAAGATGGTGTGGGTGGGCGTTCAGGAGCACTATGGCGGCCGTCGCACATCCAGTGTGGATGCTCAACTGGTGGTGGATGCGGGACAGACCCACTGACAATGTAAAGCGCTTGAGTGCCTAGAAAAAATGTTAATAAATGTATCAAATTTGTATTATTATTATTACTACTGTAATTTAACTATAAACTTTTAAAAACCTTTAAGTTTTTAACGTCAAGTTAACTTAAGTTTTCATCTAATTTTTATATTTTATTACACCTTTATTTTAATTATGATTTCTAATTGTTTCAGTTTTTAGATTTAGTTAACAATAATACTGGTTAATTCAGTAAATGATTCAACGACATTCCAACCAGTGACACCTGAATTCTAAAGTCTTTTGAACTATTGAGCCTGGTTTCTCCCAAGGTTTTTTCTCCATTCTGTCACCGATGGAGTTTTGGTTCCTTGCCGCTGTCGCCTCTGGCTTGCTTAGTTGGGGGACACTTCATTTCCGGCGATATCGTTACACAGACACTATTTAAACTGAACTGAGCTGGATGATGACATCACTGAATTCAATGTTTTTGAACTGCCTTTAACTGAAAATTGAGTGTTTGCTATTGTCATTTTGCATTATTGACACAATATTGTCCTAATTAATGCTGTACAGTTGCTTTGACACAATCTGTATTGTTAAAAAATAAAGGTGTCTTGACTTGACTTGACTATTCGTCAAAGGAACCAGTTCATAGGAGTCATTTGTTCATGAATTGAATTATACTGGTTGTGCTGTAGGTTTTTGATTCCCTGAAAACAATCAGCTCATTTGAATGTCATTTGATCATGAATCATGGGTCTACACTGGTCACATAGTCATTTTTATTTCCTCTCCTTTATTAAAATGTGGATGTCATTTCTTTACACTTAACAGCATCTATGTTTATTTTTTTACACATTCCGGCTCAGCCATCCTTCTTCTCAGCATCTTCACTTATACCTCAAAAATCACTGACATGGACAGTTGTGAAAATGAATGTCATAAAACTTTTGAGATTTTCCAAATTTCTAAACAGTGTTACTAAATATACTGATGAACGGTGATTATTTCTTGTGCATTTTAATTGATCCTGCTACAATATAATGTTTCTGCTGGTTATACAAACCACATTAAAACTCCATACTCACTAACGTCTAATGTAAAATTGTAATAATCTATTAATACTAATGAACATTAAACGATATTTACAGCAGTACCCCACATACGTGCTACAGTTATTATTGTGGATCACTGTATTGTACATGCAATATGTGCACTTGCTGTTAGCAGCATTTTAAATTAGAAGTCTTACACTGCAGAATGACAGTGTATTGTATGTCTGAAAAATGCTTGAGTGCGCGTGCATGTGTGTATGAGTGTGTTACAGGAGGTGATGGCAGTACAGAGAGTTTCCGCAGTGTTTGCATGCGGATGACACCTGATATTTCAGCCCATTAAATAGTAAATGAGGTCTGTTCACCTATGCATAAATGCAGTGTTTGCTATCACTACAGGAACCACTCTGTGGGAGGTTACTGCAGTCTTTGCTTCTAGACATAACGGGCACCTTGGGAAGCTGGCACAGAGAATGGCACAGGAGCATTACTGTTTCACTCTCTATATAACAAACACATTCAGAACAACAGTACAAGCATGCAACAGCACACTACTGCCCAGTTTTCTGAGCTTTGTGTCATCCATTAACAAACTGAGGTCTGCAACTTTTGGCTCACCACTGATGTACCAATTTACTTTTGAATGAGTGATAAACATTTTCTTTCAAGGACCAGAATCCATTTCCAAACAAATCTTTACAAACGTGAATTATTTTTGTTTTATATAAGTTTTGTTAAACTTAGTGGTTTCTTGCAACTGTAGCAGGGAATAATTCTAGAAACTACGAATGAACTACAGCGGTCTTTCTCACATGTCACAAATAATGGATATTGTAATCAAACAATCATTCTGCCACCTCCTGCTTTCCCTCAAATCTCACCCATCTCTCTGCTAAATGAAAATGTGATGCAGCATTATGAATATAGAATGACTGGGGCCTGGGGGAGTACTGCAGAATTAGTAATAAGGATATCAAAATCAGCGTGAAAACGGTTTACTTTTTAAACAGAATATTATCTTTAATATATAGAGACATTGTGGTAAGTTCATAATAATAAAAAATGAATTAATAAAACTCATTGTGCGTTGATACCGCGTATTTCTTTTGCAAAAGAAAAATCGAGTTCAGCGTACTGTTGCTATGGTTACCTCCTCACGCGAACGCAACTTAAGTTTGTTAGGGTTTATTTGGCTTAAAGACACTAACTTGTAATAGGCTATAACTTTTATAGTTGCTAAAAATCTAACTGAAGCGTAGCCTATTTCCTTGTATGCAAAATGAAGGCGTATAAAGACACTCGTCTTGAGAAGGGGAGGAGGAATTCAGTCTGCTTAATCATGCTATGCAATTTAATTTTATCAGCCTTTTTTATTTATAATATGATTGCAATACTATTTATTTATTGATGCGTTATTTAAACGTTGGTCTATGCCGTCGCAAACCTTCAAATAAAAAAATAAAAAAATAAATGAAATGAAATATGTTTTTATTACTCAGCAGAAGCGTGTATTACGTCATACGAGTTCGATCTTCTCTCGAGCCACTAGGTGCGATCCAGCAGACTCATCACATTAAGGTTTTTATTTGATTTGATATATTTTGCATCTGCAGGTGAAGCCCAGCGCGCGCACAAGTTCCACAGAGCCGCGAGGGCTTTTCTCACGACTCGCATGCAGCGCTATCGGATAACGCAGGGAACTCCCTCCGTCATGTATTCACACATCATGATCTGCAGAATCAGCATGCTGCATGAACATAACCCATCATCAGCGCATAGACTATGCATTTCTGAACCTCTGAGTCAGCCCCGCTAATGCACCTTTATTAGCTACATCTAGAAAAAAAATGATTTCCGCGCTAAAACGAGAGATATTCAAATGGCAGTCTATCATAAGGTGTAATCAGGCATTAAAACTGGTGAATCGTAAGACACATCTCTTTTAACATATCGGTTGCATACAGCATGCATCAAAACACAGCAGGTTGTGTAACCGCGTACCTGCGCATCAACGCGATGTGTCCATGGAAACGCCAAGGCGCAAAAGCGAATAATAATGCTGTTTTATCGCTATTTCCTCAGATTCGCTTAGGCAGCAAGGCGTCGTTATGTTCGAGGCCTCTTCGTCCGCTGAAGCGAGAATTGTGTCGCTTACCCGAAGCAGAAATCACGACCGAGGGGATAGTTCCCTTCTGCACAGGTTGACTGATGAGCTATAACATCCTGGATAGCAGCGCGATCTATCTGATCTTACGCTACTGAATAGGCTAATTGATCTCAACGACTGGTGTAATTATTCCAGAAACTGCGTTCGGTTAGCACCCGGTTCATGTCACTCCCCGCAGCGCATGCAGCGGTGGTAATAAAGCAGTTCTAAGGCGCTCCAGAGCTGGAGGCAGTGTGAGAATACATCTGTCCTGCACACACAAGAGCTAACACAAACCTCTGTGGTTAGACCTTCACATTACATTACTGATCAAGCCAAACCTCAGTATAACACGGGTTTGAAATGCAGATATAAAAGTGTTTGTTGTATAATTTGTTGCTTTGTTTAATAGGCCTATTTAGGGGAGACTGGGAGGTGATGTAATATATAATAATGCTTTTATTTGTGTTTTAAGTATAGGCTAATACACCATATCCACAAATTATATAGGCCTAGCTTAGAAATCGCAAGACTGTAAATAACTCAGCAGGCATTATAGATTTCAATAACACTTTATAATAAGGTTTAATTGGTTAACAATACTTTTACAGAATTTTTAGTTGATGTTTAAAATGTCTACATATAGTAATAAGACTAATTAACATTTCAATATAGCCTAGTTAATCAATTGTAAATAGTATGATTATGATCTTTACTTTACTTACTTTTAGTCATTTAGCAGACGCTTTTATCCAAAGCGACTTACACATAAGAAAAAGTAATTAAAACTAAAAGCTAAAAGCTTTTAAGAAAATAAATTAAATTAAATAAAATGACAAATGCATACGACATTTCAAAACTAAAACATTTAAATGAAAACAAAAAAATAATAAAGTTGTAAATAGTAAAAAAATACTATTGTTGATCTATCAACAATAGTAGCCTATATTGACCAATTCACATTAACGGGCCATTTAAACAAAAACAAAACGATAACTGTAAACATAACTATAATAACTATATTATTAGCAACATGTCTGCCACTTTAAATGCTCCAGCTCTTTAAAGTAGGAGGATGGATTCTGATTGGCTGTCTGTGTAATTATTTCATTGAATAAATATGAGCATGCTGCACGTTTCAAAGGGAACTGACTTCAGAAAAGTTTCGATGGCATTTTAAAATCTTTTCTGTAATGCTTGATAAAGATGCATTTATTAACTCAGCGCCTCCTTGTGTACTGCCGTTACCGGGGAAACCGCTATATTTCTGCCGTTCTGAAAGCGCCTCCTGCTGGCAGAGAATGAATTTGCATTTCCAATCAATTAAATTAGTAATGTTTTAAATTAATAATTTACACGTTTGATGCATCCCTTTTTAAAAGGGTTTAAAGGCTGAATTGTGATGTTTATCATTTTAGAAGATTTTGTTTTGTTTTTGTGAAAACCTGCATCTGAACTGTAAATCATGTTTAATACGTTAGCAAAATCTGTGAGGCCAAGGACATCCAGCTGGATAGTGAGTATGGGGAGAAAAGAGCAGGAGAGACAGAAGAGAAAGCAGGCAGCAGCTTCATTGTTACAGAATATTGAACCTGTTCAAAAAGACCCCCAAACAGAGTAAGGTTGTTATCAGGGGTGTCGCTACTGGGGAGAAAAGGGGGACAGATTGCATAGGGCCCAGAGGTTGAAAAGGGCCCAGAAAACTCAGTGGAGTGCGGTAGCATGGGTTAAGGAAGAACACAGTAAATTCTGACCAGGGGCGGATCTAGACCATTTTTAGGTGGGCTAGTTCATCTTAAATGAATATAAACAAACAATTTTGGATTGTTTGTTTATGTTCACATTTCACTTAGGCCAAATAAATAAAGCACCCTAAACAAGCTTAGTTGCTGAGAAATTATGTAAGTGATCTTACAAATGCTAATTTAAATTGAGTGACTTCTTCAAAACTTCAGCCAACCTGGTGTCCCGGTCCAGGTGTGTGGAGGCAGGCAGGATGACGAGGACAACAAGGATTCAAAAGAAGGATATTTAATGTAGCGACAACAAGGCAGAGACAGACACAGACACACACTCGGGGTAACATTCACAATACTAAAACACAAGAGACAGGAACAGATATAGGGCAGTTAACGAGGGACCGACAGGTGAGCACAATGAGGTGATTAACTAATAATTAGATGGGCTAAACCAACACAAGGGTAAGAAACCACAACAAACAGTCCACAGGGGTGTTACACCTGGATGAAGCTGTGAACGAATTCTCCAGATTGTACTCAAGAAGATTGGAACTGACCAGTGTTCTCATTCCATAAGTGTCAAGACAAATACAGCAACAAGCAAAATTCACTGACAGAGAGACGAGAGGGGATAATGATAATGAGAGGAGTTGAACGTGTATTTTAATAATATTAAAGTTCCTTAAATGCATTCCGTCTTTAGTGTGGTCTTTAAACTTGTGAATTGTGTGTGTTTGGACTGAAAAAAGCAATTTGGCAACATTGTAGCAAATATTTTCAGTGCATCAAAAATGTAAGCTTGTTAAGATACCAGCAGACAAGATAATCCAGCACAAATTAGTGCATAAAAAGTCACCAAAAAGAAATATTTGAATCTCATAATTAAATACAAAATGAGGGGGGGAAAATGCAAAAACCAGCCTTCCTCTGGGCTGGCTAGTAAATACTGCTGACTATGAAGGAGCTGTATAGGCCAAATGATTTATGAATGGAGAGGAGGACCGTTCTGTAAAGCAATTTTAACAGTGCATCGAATCTTAGAGGACACCGTGTTTTGATTATATAGCTATCTGTCTTTTCTATCTGTTGAAGATGAAAGAACTTCAACATCTCCAGTCAAATGGTGTTTTGGCAACTGCAATGACTAATAGCCATCTGTTAGGCTGCGAAAAAAGCTAAATATTAAATGTGACTATTATTATTATTATTATGATTTTTCTAGGCATTACTAACACATACTGCACTCTTTTTTAAAGGGACAGTGCACACAAAATGAACATTTTTTAAAGAATATAATGTCAACATCATATAATAAAAACAGAAATACAAAAAGACAAAATTAAAAAAAATTCAATACAAATTCAATAAAAACGAACTTTAAAAGAATATCGTTGAAGATACTTTGAAGCAGTCAAGCTAAAATACATAAATAAATATACATAAAATTAAGTGACAAGAAATACATTTTAAAAAAAGGGGGACATAATTTACACTATGTAAGCAATTTACACAATAATGTAAATTATTTACTTTAAAATAAAGCAAATAAACAAAAACAAACAAACAATGTGTCCATATAACTCATGAACCATATGCAAGTCTTCTGAAGCCATACGCTAACGTTGCCCTTTATCCCTTTAATATCAGTCTCTAGTCTAACAAGTTTTATTTTGTAGCTAAGGCTTTTCTTCTTTGATCTACAGAACAAATAAATAAAAAAAATAACCTAACTGACAACACACACACAAACAGAAAATGTTCAATAAACTTGAGAACCAACTCGGAGTAAACTATTTTATTGGAACTGTAGTAGTGCTCAAAAAAAGTGCACATATTTTTGAGTAAAATAACATGTTAAGATATATAAACACTAAAAGCCACTGACTCCACAACATGTTATTTAACCTGAGAATGATCAATTTGTTGTTTCACCATATAAAAAGCTTAAAAGATAAATAGGCAATTACATTGTTATCCTGCACTGTAACAATTTAATTACAAAGCAGGTGCACAACATCTCTGACACTTTCTAGCACGTCTGTATATTAAATAACAACAAAAGTTGCTCCAGGAATAAGCATGAACTGCCCTAATCACTGTATTAAGATAACATTGATCACAACTAATCACAGTGATGCTGCTGTTTGGCCAAACACATGCAAGCCAATGATGATAAATCAGTCCGAGTGTCAATAGAAGTGCTAATATGTTAGCATACATGTGCTAATAGACAGTGCTTCATCACATATTGGTATTTTAAAAAAGCGTTTACATAAATGTTCACTGCACATGAGTGAAATATGTTCTTTACAAAAGCACCACAAACCGAGCAAAACAGCACTATAGTCACACTTGTATCAACTTGAACTATATCTCTTAGTAAACATTTTATATTATACTTCAAAAGGTTTATTGTGAGCAATTTACAACAGCTGATTAAGGTTTACATTTTAAAAATTAACTCAATTTCAAATGAGACAAGTAATATCAACTCCTTACAATACAGATGTATGACTCTTCATTAGATATAACAGTCACTGTAATGAGTGAGTCACTGCAACTATTTTAAAGCACAACAGCATTTAGGTTCATGAGGCAGTGAGCTGCGTTCTATAAAAAGGTCGAAAGTCACAGCTTAACTTGAAGCCCAGTCTGAAACCCCACTTAAAACCAACAGAAATACTGAATTTGTGTTTGCCACACAGAACATGACTGTGGAATGTGCAGGCTTGTTGGCTTTTGTTCCCTCAAATCACATTTTTCACTAAAGGTCCCTTCATATTCTAAACCTGTTAATACATCGAAATATTTAACAGATATATACATAAATACTTCAGAATTTCTGAACAGTTTTTGCTTTACAATTAGATTTTTATTATCAGTTACATTTTTTTTATTGATTTTAACAATTTATACATTCAAATCTTAATTCAAATATAAATTAAACTTATTTGTTTTAATTGATTCAATCACCTGTTATGGCATACAATAATGTTCATAAGTTTAAGGTCAGTATCATTTTTTTTTTAAGGAAATCCTCTGCTCACAAGGCTGCATTAATGGATCCTAAAAAAAACAGTATGATTGTGAAATATTATTACAATTTAAAATAAAAAAGTAATGTATTTTTAAAATGAATTTTTTTCTGTGATGCAAAGCTGAATTTGCAGCAGACTTTATTCCAGTCTTACATGATCCTTCAGAAACCATTCTAATGTGTGATTTGGTAGATCATTTTGACACTTTTGATCAATTTAATGACCTCTTTCCGTGCTTGACTTTATGGCATTCTTGTAAAAATTCTTGAAAAAAAGTCTATCGTACTGACCCCAAACTTTTGAATGGTAGTGTATTGATAAAAACCCATCCCTATAGGTCTTTACTATAATATTTAACTGCTACAGTAGAGTAGTACCACATAACAACAGGCTTAAGAAAAAAAAAATGAGCAAATCTATTAACCGTATCAACACAGAGAAACCCCCTAGCATCAATACAAACATTGCTGCAGTGTTAAAGTGTTGTTGTTGGATCCATTTGGCTTCAATGTTAACTGATCAGGGGGGGGGGGGGGAGGGGGGGGGGATCTGGTCCTGAATTAGCAGTTCTTGTTTCGAGACATATAATCAGATCCTGGCCTCCAAATATTGTGGCACATCACAGTGAAAACAATCAGTCACAATCATATTGATAGAAAAAAGGCAGCCTTTCACACTTTCACCACAAAAACAGCTCAAATTTAGCATGAGGCAGAGCAAGATTTCAACATAGCATAAAAAAAGACAGCAAACATCAAAGCTCACTGCAAAATTACTCACACACACACTTTCAGGTACATTCACAGTGCAGAAGACACCATTTTGTGCCATATGAGTGTTTTTGGTCAAGTACATCCCCATGTGAGAGGGGGACATCTGATTAAATATCAGACTACTTGGATGGACTGACAAACATCCTCAACATCCGTCCTCAAAGATACTGTTAAATTGGAGAAAAAAAAAAGCTGTGCAGACAGCAACAATCTCATGGCTACTGTGACTGTGGCAGTGTTTCTAATAAGTTGTCTCAGGTTATAAGACAGCACTATAACCATAAATGTAGCTGTGATGTCTTTTTCTGCACATTTCTAGAAAATCATCATATTGCTTGTCAGTCGTTTCGCGATTGCATCTCAAGAAACTCAAGATAATACCTCCAGATGGAATGTTATGCTACTCAGATTTGCCTTACAGCTTCAGCTAATGCAGAAGAGTGTTAAGAACAAGTGATCTGTCAAACACAGAGGTACTTCAGCACCTACAGGCATTACATGAGCATTCAAAGCTAAATGGCTTAAGGCAGAAATGACAGATCGAAGATAGAATAGGCAAAGAGATCCAGTCACGCTCACACATAGACATGTGAATTGCAGAAAAGCTGAACAAACACCTAAAGCTGCTTTAACACCCTTAAAAGTCAACATGAAAATGCATTCGTAACCCATTTTACTTCCATGTGACAATGAATGGATTGCAAAAGCTTTTTTTTCCTGCAGCCTTTTTTGTTAAACTACAAAATTGTTAACTAATGCTGTAGTGTGATTAAAAATGGTTGATACTGTCAATCAGAACTAAGGCAAATTCTTCTCAGACTCAACTGATAAAGGAAAAGCCTTGTTTGAAAGTGATAACATTAGTTTAAGCGAACAGAACTGTTCCCAATGGTTTTTACAATGCATTCACTATGATACTATGAACTTTTCAGTCACTATCCACACCACAATGATCAGAATCAATACGTAAAATAAAATAATTAATATTTATTTTGATTGGAGCAAATGTAGGTGGTGTTCTCTGCTCCAATTCTCAATATTTATTCAAAAAAATCTTTGGAATAACATGCACTGATGAGTCACACAATATAAGGAAGTAAACAGGGTCAATTGATAGGGCACCATTTTTTTAATTCTAGCCGATACGGATAAAAGATAATAATGTTATATACCATTTCACATAAATAAATTAAAAAAATAAATCACTAAAAATGAAAAACAACCGTTTCAAGTGAATTTAGGCATCCCAAAATTATAAGACCAGAGAAATACCGGATACTGAAAAATTAACAAATAAATAATTTCAAAAACAATTCTAATTCCCACTGAAAACCAAATTGACTGATATTTTGTGTATCCTTATCAATTATGATTTCATGTTGACCTTTATAATTAATACTAAATCTGACATAAACACACCCCCAACACACACCAGTATAGACTAGTTTCTCAGACACTGATTAAATACAGTCTTCAGTTTAGTTCAGGCCGAGGCTTAATGTGTGTCTGGGAAACTAGCCTCATGAACAAGAGGTATTGCTCACGAATACAGGCATACCAGCATTAACAAGTATAATACCCTGTACAGAAGCTACAAATGATGACAAACAACAAGTCACATGCCTCCAGATGTGCTGGTCCACTGATGTCACTAGTCCATGTGATCCCACTGAATGCACACATGGGTTCTAAGGCTGTTTTGGTCTAATCTGGTCTGAGTTTATACAAGGCCTGGGTATTTTTCCAATCTCAGTGCAGACTCACGTTTAAAGTTTGCAGGGAGGTCAAAAGTAGCAAGAACAGACCAAGAGGGTCAGAGCTGTAGACAGGAAATAAGTGACTCTGTAAATGTGCAGCGGACAAAAAGCCAGCATGCCCACACACAGCGGCAACAGTAGATGAAGCGTCAGATTCAGCATCCGTTTGCTGCAATACAAGTATAAATTCAGACACACAGAATAGTTAGAACTTGTTACAACAGACTTCCAGCTGGCATCAAGAATGCTCAAAAGTTTGGGGTCAGTAAGATTTTCTTTTTCTTAGAAAGAAAGAAATTAATACATTTATTTCGTAGATGCATTCCATTAATCAAAATATACAGTTAAGGCATTATAAATGTTACAAAATATTTCTATTTCCATTTTCTATTCATCAAAGAATCATGGTTTCAACAAAAATATTAAGTAGCAAAAGCTGTTTTCAACATTGATAAAAGAAATGTTTCTTGTGCTCAAATTCAGGCATGTCAGAATGATATTCTGAAGATCATGTGACACTGCCGACTGGAATAATGATGCTAAAATTCAGCTTCAGTCTCAAAAGCCGAATGACATTTTAAATAGAAACGTTATTTTAAAATTGTAATATTTCACAATATTACCGTTTTTATTGTATTTTTTATCAGATAACCATAAGACTTAAAAACATAAAAATCCTACCCACCCTAAACCTTCAACAACAGTTTGTATGTATTTAAATATAATATTCACTATATATTTGTGATTATTTCGAATTAAAATTAAGAAACATCATAAATAATGAGATCATTTTAAAAGCTCTTTGATATGGCCATATTAAGCTTTCTGAGGAGTGCCATTAATGAACATGACTATTTGAAATGATGTAAAATGACATGACTAATTTAGTAAGAAATGCACACAAACCTGCATAGAAGATTATCTGTGTTACAGCTGATGAGCAGTACAGAGCTGATGAGCAGAGGTACAACGTGAGGCCAGCAGGGGTCAGGATCCAGATGAATCCAATATCTGAACAAGACACAAACGTATGCCAATTAAAATCACTCTTAGAGGCTGTAGAGTACTTTCTCTTCACTCTCAGGCAGTTTCTCTCTTGTAGTACTTGCAGTACTTTAGTAACTTGCGTGAGAAATTGAAACCAACAAAAAACAAATCAAATGAACTTATATCTTAAATGACTATTACCTGAGATTGTGCTTCCAGTGGATAAGGGAAGGGACACTGAGCATCATGGTAAAAGTAAGCAGTGTGGACAGACTAAAGTGGAGCTGCAGATCATCTCTGACGTCCTGTAGCACTGATTCTGACAGTAAAGGGCTGCCGTTACATTCTTTAACCATACTGTGACAATCACTGGCACGAAAACCATTTTCAGATTTTTGTGAAACTTTCTGGGGTGCCTGGTTTGACAGAAACAAAACAATTTTAAAATCACAGGTATTGTGAGCCAACTAGAAACTCAAAAATGTATCAATGATGTAAAATAAGACATTTATACCAGGTTCAACATGTGGCTCAGTGATCTCTCTGTCATCTGTAATCGAAGTACCTGGACAAAGACAAATAATCACAAGAGATTGAAATCACTATAAAGAAAAATGTACATTCAAATGAAAGAAATATTCTAGTAGATATTAAGAGACCTCAGTAGGAATTTCTTAAGACAAGCATTCACCTCAAGGTAAAAAAAAAAACATCTCTCTAGAATCACCTCTTACCAACCCTAGCACATCTTTATATGGAGCAGGTATGAAAGGGCTTGATGAAGGATGAACAGATCACTCACCCTGTAGAGGTGGAGAAGAGAGGAGAGCATAAGAGCCAGTGCTCCACATGTGACGCCTCCCAACACACTCAAAAAGATAATCAGGAGAATCTGAGAATGAAGACGAAGCGTGCCGCAATCCCGAGACACTGAAGGTCTGCAGACAAACACAGTGTCTCACACACACACGACTTATTACTACTAACTAGTTTCTATGGCAAAAAGTTAATTTCAGCTATTAACTGTACTGGAGTGGTTGTCAGAATATATATATTGTAGTTCAACATCAAGACTTTAGATCAAAATGCACATACTTTGTATACAAGAAGGCTCTTTATTTTATGTGCTGTAACCACAGTACAATTATGTGTGCTGTAATGCATATGTTAAAATATTGACTTAATATATATAATAAATTATTAATGAACACCTAAGATTCATAGACATTTATAGACCATGTTTAAAAAATAATTTTTAAATTTTTTTTGCATGTGCACCGAATATGTTTTTACACTTTCGTTCAAATGTTTATGGTCAGTAAGATTTTTCTAAACTCTCTGGTTTTTGAAAGTCTTTTGCTCAGCAGGCTGCATTTATCTGATCAAATACGTAACAACATACTATTCTAGAATAGTATAATATAATTACAATTTATTATAAGTTAAAAATACTGTTATCCTATTTTAATACATTTTAAAAGTTGAAGCTGACTTTCAGCATCCATACTCCATCCTTCAGTTTCACAACGCATCCTTCCATAAATCCTTCTAATATGCTATCTGGTGCTGAATAAAAAAAATATTATGGTCAATGTTCAAAAAGTTGTTTGACTAAATTTGGTGGAACGGTGATACAATTTTTGTCAGGGGATTCTTTGATGAATAGAACATTTGAAGAAAAGCATTTATTTGAAATACAAACCTTTCATAACATTATAAATGTCTTTGCTATAATTTTTGATAAATTTAATGCATCCTTGATTAATAAAAAAAAAAAAAAAAAGATTCCAAAAAGCATTACTTGAACTCACAGACTTATGAGTGTTTAATTTTTGTCTGTGTTATAAACTATTTTATTTAGAACACCCTATTACAAAGCTTATATTACATTACTTTTACCTGTGCAGTGGAGCAAGAGCAAAGGACAGGAAATAGACAAACACTCTGAGGACTGTGCTACCCCAGAATGCAATGGATGCACCAAGCACACAGAGCAGTGGGGACACTAGACGGGGCCATTCCTGCATAGAGGCCTTTGGATCCTGGGGTAGGTCCTCCACAGAGTTTAGAGGAAGAGCATCCACCGCAGGGAGACCCAGAGAGGACCAGACATCTTGAAACCAGCTCTGCCTATGGTAGAACAATAGGGGGGGAAAAAAGAAAAATAGATATATACTGTAAATATTTTATAATGGTTTAATTTTCTGGGGGGGAAAAAATTCAATTTACTGAATTTATTGAATAATGTATTGTCAAAATGGAACACTGCCTGAAAAAAAAGAAAAAAGATCCTGTATCAGGACTAACCTGAGCAGCAGCAGCAGCAGGAGGATGGGCACTTCCAGTTTGTGGAGCTGTAAGGATTTACTCATGCCCTCTTGGATTCCAACAGGATGTCCAGATCTTTTGATGGAGCTCAGCTGAGTCCTGATCATCAGAAGAAGCACTACAGCCGAGTAGACAGGGAGAACTGGACCACAGAAACGCAGAATCTAAAGAACAAACAATTCCTTTTGAACATGAGGAATACTCTGGGGTTAAAACTTGAACAGCATTTCAAATGAAATACCACAATGTAAGCACACCTGCCCAAGCACTTTTGGAAACGAAGTCCGAATAGAAACCTATAAAGAAAAAAAAAATACAATGTTAGTTGATAAGTTCACCTTCGAGAAAACAAGAAATTGTGGATGAAATACCTTGTATTGGCAGTTGGGAGCAGTGTGGAGCTGCAGTAGGGCACTGGTGGCGTTGTCTGGGCGGCTAGAGTGAAGCATGCTGTAGATTTCAGATACCGAAGGAATACTTTGGTGGGGGAAAAAAAAAAGTAATGATTAACACAACTATCAGTACTCTGATGCAAAAAGAGAGCTGGGGAAAGTTGCCTGATTAATGACAAGCCTCTTTCTACCTTGCAATGTCAAAGGAGTCTTCATGAAACCAAGGTACTCTCAGTCTGTACACACTGGGCAGTCTGTCTGTATAACACAATAGTATCAGACATACACATACAGCATCAAACGTGAGTCTTTTAAATCATCATGCTTCTTTTCTGGCAGATAAAGCTGAACAAACTGGTTACCTTTAGTGGCTTTGCAGTGACTCGTGATCGTTATTCTGAAAGCTTGATAAACCTGAAGGAACACAAACAAATTCACTTTTATTATGCTTTCGGGTATATATCTTTAATCTTAATTAAAGGTTAGGATGTAACAGATTACTGCATAGAACATCAAGCTAAGAAACTATTCTAAAGATTAGTATGGGATTTGTACCATTACAAAAGCTTCTACTATTAACGGATATTTGGGGGGAAAAAAAACAGAGTGATAAATTATATGGAGAATCTGAGGTTTAAAGGGAAGGAGAGTAGAACGACAGGGAATGCTGTGAGCGATCACCTGATGAAAGTCTTGTAGCTGTAGTGTATGAAGCAGCCCAGAGGAGTTAATGCTGATGTCACTGACAGTCAGACCTAAAACAGTCACATTCAGGTTAAAGCATCCACATACAATAAACACACCAACTTATTATTTTTCTTTTCTTTTTGACAGTGTAAGAATGTTATAAGATTACATTGTTTTTATATAGGCCTATTTTATGTTAATGTGCAAAAAATAGCTCATCCAGGTGTCGTTAAGGCAAAACAGGTAACTAAAAAACATTGCTCTTAAGCCTTAAAAGTAAAATGTAAACAAGTATGGAGCGTTTAGTGGGCTCACCAAAGGACAGCACATGAGGCACCTGCACTGAGACAGTCAAGCTCTCTTCTCTCTGCAGCTCACACTCCACTACGAACTACAAACAGACCTTAAAGAGTTTACAAAAGTATCTTAAAAAAAAAAAAAACTCATCGCAAATTATTTTGACATAAATCATTAAATGCATGTTTTAAGAAGGGAAATGTCTGCTAATGTGGTCTGTCATGTAATGCAAGTTTTCATTACGAACATGATGTGGACTGTAAATTAACCTCTAACCTGTGCTCCAATGGGGTTCGAGGCATCAATGATGAGATGAGAAACAGACAAAAGCTCACTGATTTTTACTGTTACAGCCTATAAAGAAACAGATCGTTTATACATCATCTTTTTTTTTTGCAAAATGTAGCTATACAAGGTATGTTACTGAATAACCTAGAATGACCTTATAAGCTGGAAGAAGTTCTGTCTGAGGTGAGAGATCTACTGCCTGAACACTGGGGGAAAAATAGATAAGAAAGCAATTTACAAAGCAAATAACTGAACACATACTATACAATTTATATTATCAACAACAGTCCATATTGATGGTATGGATCAACATGTGTGCAATGCACCAGGCTCATGAAAATGTGCTAACTTTACGAGTGCAGATTCTGTACGGCCCTGGTAATTATTTCTTAAATGTTGCTCTTTTTAACAGGATTTTTATGTGGTTTATTTTACTCACCACATTGAGCCACTCATCTGTGTGCAGCCATACAGCCAGCTGGTCATTTCCTGTTGAACATGTACAGACAAACATCTCTTCAAAATGGCTAAGAACATTCACAATGAGCATAAGTCAACAGAAACAAAGACTGCAAATTGGACAATAGCCTGTATGAAAGAAAAAATGCACTTTCCTGCAAAATACATACTTTGCTTTTTATACATTATTTTTTTTTTTTACAAGTTTACATTTTGCTTCATAATATTTGACTAAAGTTTTAAAACATAAGAATTTGTACATTTTAGGGATATTTCACCCAAAAATGAAAAATTATGTCATTAATTACTCACCCTCAAGTCATCCTAGGTGTTTCGACCTTTTTCTTCAGACGACTCAAAAAAATAAACAACAAAATTGTCCTGGCTCTTCCTAGCTTTATAATGGCAGTGAATGGAGGTTGAGATTTTTGAGCAAAATAAAGTGCATCCATCATAAAAAGTACTCTTTAAAAAAATAAAAAGTATTTTTTATTATGGATGGATGCACTTTATTAGACTTCAAAACCCATTCACTGCCATTATAAAACACTTTGAAGAGCCAGGACATCTTGATCTGAGACGAGAGGCATATACACCTAGCATGCTAGAGGGCGGTAAATCATGGTAATTTTTTTTTTTGGGTGAACTATCCCTTTAAATTACATTTGAATGCACAATAATAATCCACATTTTCTTCACAAAGGGGACACCAAGAAATGTAATAGGAATGCCCTTAAACAGACCTACATTCACATCAAAATGTTACATTTAAAGGAAAAAAAAGGTTTCTGGGTTTGGTGCTGTTGGTCTCTCTCTCACCATATTATTACTGCGGCAGTGGAAATGACTATACGCTTTCCTTCGACTGGAGAGAGCAAACAGGAAGTACTTGACTTGAGCTTCCTGTCAAGAGTTGGAAGATGGCTTACATTAGTGCAACATTCAGAGAGATGCAGCTGGCATAATTTTGCCTGAGGTGATGAAACATATTGTCACCTTGGGGGCACTGTAGAACAGACGGAGTGTGTTGACCTCCTTCCACGCCTCAGGAGGAGCTGGAGGGATGGATGAATAGATTCGGATAAAAATAGCATGAAAAGGAGAATCAGGCATCATCTTCAGTGCAGCTGTGATGAAAACTGATAAGCCTATAAATATACATGTGCACACAAACACAGACCTGAGAAAGTGACAGGGTCATCCTGTGCTCCTCCAGGTTTTAGCACTGGATGTCTAAAGAAGTGATAGTTCAGCACTGACATCCGCTTCTCAGGACTCTCTGAGAACTAAAGAGAAACATGAGTCAATAAAAAACACCTTAAACACACACTATCACTGTATTAGGACACGACTCACCTGCCCGGTTTCAGGTTCAATAAGGTCGAAGAACACCCGGACTGTGGCCAGAACCAGCTCCTTGCACCTTCAAGTATAAAGGAATTCACATTATAAAGGATGACATTCATTAGCCATTATGAAGTTAAGCAGCTTAAAAGCAAAATAATTTTATTTCTCTCTCCATTTTGATGAAACAATGTTAGGATGCAAAAACATACCAAACAATGGAAATATGGTCTGTGGAAACCCAGCTTCGGGGAACTGCAGTTGCCTTAAACCAATTCAGAAAACACTGATGTATCAATGTATGGACATTAAAAACAAATCAGGTTCTACTTGAAATAATTATCTTTGGTTAAATATTTCAACCTGTAACTTTAATAGCTAGTAGACCTACCACTACTGACATCTTATTGAGGTCATCGATGGGACAGGACAGCGCGGTCAAACCAGAGCGCACCTGGAAGTCAAGGTAACCACCACCCACAGAGAGAACGGTTACATTTCGAAGGTCTTCAGCACTTGTGGCCCAGCGATGTCTGACTCTAGAGTAAAACTCTACCACAGACACACAATTCAGATGTTAGCACACCAAAAAAACTGTACGTTTGCAATCAAACTTTTTGTCTGAGAAAGTATAATATTATAAGTATAATATAGCAGCAGAATTTTTTTATGTTTTTGAAAGAAGTCTCTTTTAGGTCACATAGGCTAGCTGCATGCGAGTAAACATACAGTAAAAATAGTAATACGGTGAAATTATTACAATCACCATAAATGTTTTCAATTAAATGCTAATTTTAGCAGCCATTACTCATCTTCAGGCACATGATCTCAAAATCATTGTACTATGTGGTTAGTTTTATCAGTGTTACAATAGTAGTTAATAGTTACTATTTGTGGAAATGTGATATATTTTTTCAGAATTCTTTGAGGAATTGAAAGTAATTATTTGAAATTGAATTTTTGTGTAACATTATAATTGTCTTTACCGTTACATTTAATCAATTTAATGCATCCTTCCGGAATAAAAAAAAATCTAACTAATGTCTTTCAAAATAAACAAAAAATAATAATCTTTTGAACTGTAGTGTGTATATTTATGTATGTCTGTAGGTTTCTTTCCTACCCTGTATATAAGGGTCCAGAGACAGGACAGGTGCCTGGTGGGGGGAGGCCTGGGTGATGATGAGGCTGACCAGGCGTGGGTTGAAACGTGCCAGGGTGAACAAAGCTCTTGCCACCACTCCACCCATGGAGTGACCCACCAGAGCCACACCTGTGGGAGGGTCTGGACGGTCCTGCAGCCATGGGAATGTAGTAAAAAGATAATTGGTTTGGATGTAGTTGATCTACAAATAGCAATGAGGTTCAATAATTAAGTCACTAAAGGCTGGGATACACTATATGACTTAAAATCTGAAAAGATTTTATACACTTACTGAACTTTGTGAATGGTTACAAAAAAAAAATGGCATACATCATTATTATAAGCTGAAAATCAAACACTACTAAACAACACACGCAGAAACGTGCCTTGTTGCTAGGAGATGCATGACAAATAAGAACAAGATGTGTTCTAAAATCGGCTCAAAGTATAAAGCATGTAGGCATTGTTAGCACAATAATCTTCTGTTTAAGCAACAGATTTTCTGCATTGTCTGTGTGTTGCAATGAGCTCTCACAATCTCTCTTTCTCCGCTTGCAATGAATAATCAGAAAGTTTCATTAGTTGTGGAGTAAGTCAGCTGGAGGATCAAGATTAAGCAAACAGACCGTTTTTTTTTGTCACCCAACTGTCAAAACCCACCTTGAAGGGAAAGTAAACAAGACTAACTTATTAATATCACGTATGTATGTATAAGATGAGCTGACTGAAATATTGAAGAATGCTCTGTAATATCTGTCAACTCTGACTGCCCAAAATCTGCAGACTATCAACTCAAAACCAGAGGTGTAAAGAGTACCTAAAAACCATACTTGAGTAAAAGTACAGATACCTTACAGTGAAAATCACTCCACTACACGTTACAAGTCACCAATTCCAAACAACCGAGTTCACCTGCTCTACGCCCGGATCTGATTTACAAGTAAAGTGATTTACCACCCAATACTAAATCTAGTCTACCAACCACGAATAGTCAAAGAGACGTGCCAGTGGAAAAACTGTAATGTTGTGGAGAATCTGGGGGAAAAGGCAGAGGCAAGGATCTAGGCCTCTGTGCAGGTATTTAATGGAAAAACCAGAACTAACAATAAGCCAAAAGCCAAAGGGAACAAAGAACAGAATGACTGGCAAACAAACACCCATTATATCCAAAAACTTGAATGTATATATCCAACAGGGGGCTAACATCTTAAGAATAAGATACACAGGGAGGAATAATCAAGAGGACCAATGAACAAACGACTTACAACACAAGGGAGTGACAGGAAGTGACAACAGTCAGGGGCCCCCCCCCCCCCCCCCCCCCCCACAAGACAGAGAGCATGAAACAAAAACAAGAAAGAGTTGATTGAGGAGAGCAAACACGTTTATTTTCTAAAACCAAAATAAAAATGAACACCTAAAATTTACAAAACAAAAAAAAACAATATCCTTCAAAAAGGTATCTTCAGTATAACAGATAAATAAAATAATGATAAGTAAAATTAAAAAGCCGAAGCCTTCTTGCACTGGATGTGCTGGTTTCGGCTGCATTGCCGGCTGCAATCATGTCCTCATCTCATATATAAAACACATGTGATTCACAAATACTTGCTAAGGAACTCACATTCAACATACCTTGTTGAAAAGTTTCGGGGAGTAAGGGCAAAACCAGACTTTCAGTGCCCTGTAGTAGTCAGTAGAACGTCTTTGTAGCAGAAATAAACTGCTGCAGAAGAAGCTAGGTCCATGCAAAATGTAATGGGTAACTGCAACACTCATTTCAAAAATAAAAAATGGAGTGAAGAAAGAGTAAAGTTGCTAAGATCTTTTTGATACTAGTGACAACTACAAAGTATCCAGGAAAAGATACTCAATTACAGTAAAAATAATTACATTTACTCCAATACTTTACACCTCTGCTCAAAACTAATACTTGTCTATATGATCATGATCAAGTGTGTATACTATGAACAACAGTCTAGATAATTGTAAATTGTGATCTGTAGCAAAGGGACAGAAAAGGATGGAAAGGGAAAAAAGATGCCCTTGACCTCTGACCTTGTAAAGGCGCAAGATGGCTTTGATGCTTTCATATAGAAATTGAGTCTGTCTGCGCAAACTGCCACCATACAGGGCCACCAACTCCTCGTTGAAGTCAATGGTGAACACGTTCATATGGATTCTTCTGTCCAGGTTCTCAGCCTTCCTCAACGCCACTGAACCCAGAGAACGAGCTGCAAGAGAGAGTAGAACAACATCTCTGTGTGAGCTCTCACCTCTGTCTTCCTCTATTTGTAATGAACAATCAGAATATTTCATAAGTACTGGGGAAAAACTCAGTAGGAGGATCAAGATTGATTGAGCAAACAAACCACCTAACAGTCTAAACCCAACTTGAAGGGAAAATAAACAAAACCAAGCTACTCAAATTACATACTGTATGCATAAGATATGTTGACTGAAACACTGAAGACAAACCAGTTTCATCTCACCTTGCTTGTAGCTGCCCGCGTTCCCAGGCAAGAAGAGCACAGGTGCGCCGGTGAGCTTGAGTCCTCTGCTCTCCTGAGCATATGCGCCCTCTCCATACAGATACAGCCCGTATGATGGGTACTGGCGCGCGACACGCCTCGGAAGCTGCACGCGCTGTGCAAGCACATAAACATACAAAACTAAACATTCATGCGCAGAGAAAAATGCAGGACAAAAATGCAAATCAAGTAGTAAAACAGGATTCCTGAAACAAGCGAAACTTTAAATGCATGTTCAGGTCATTCAGGTTTGAATGCGTGGTAGTTAGAGCTTTATTTTGAGACGTTCTCTTATAAGTTATACATGCTACCATGGTATTACTTATGATTTTCTTCAGCCGTTCATGAATTGGTTTTTAAATAACCCTATTTTTAACATCAGTAACAAAATGACGACTTATTTTGCCCTAATATTTGTTATATTTTAGATAGAAATAAATTATGCATACTTTTGATACCATGACTATTTTAGTTATTGATATTTTAGTACCATGAATACCTCACAATAAAAATATAAGTGTGAGGGAAGCGAGGGGGTTTTGCCCATCGAAATATTGTATAATGACTGATGTTGCTGATTAGTTCTGTTTGTTGTTGCCAAAACAACAGGTAAGTTAGAATGACGCGCACGAGGAACTGATGCATGGCCTGCCAATGAACTGTGAGCTAGTGATGTTGCTCTAACTACAAGAAATGGTGCATTTTGCTCATTGCAAACCAAACGTGTGAAGAAAGCAACAGTGAGACAGACTGTGTTTGCAGTGATACTCACTCGGTATTCTGGGTACTCGAACATGTATGTCATGCTGCATCGGTTCTCCCCGAAACCAAACAATAAATCCCGCAAACCCACAAGCAAAAGCCCAATAGCAAAGCCGTAAAACGCGTATCCAGCGAGTCTCATGTCTCTACAAGATAAGCTTGATTTTATTCGCAAATATTCATTGTAATCGTGTCTCCGCTTTCCTCGTTGTAAACCCACACTGCCTGTTTAAACCAATAGGAGACCTCCCACGGACCTGTCACGCAGCCCCTGGGATGACGTCGCGACGCAGACAGGAGAGTAGCCAATGGAGAGGGAGAAGAGGTTCTGGGTTTGGCCAATCAAAATAGACAGTGGGAGGGATTGCACACGAACAGAGTGTGGAATCGTCGTGGAATAATTCTCCAATATTTAAAACGTTGAAAGGCGTAGAGGAGAAATCCATGGTCCGTCGTGTCATCTTGAAAGCTTAAGTTTAAAGCAAGGGAACGTACATAATATTAATGAGGAATACATATTATGCAGTACACTTTCGTATCCCCATTATGTGCCTCAATATAATGGAAACATTAAAACATGGGGACATTAAAAATCATGTTAGTTGGTTTTCTATCACGATTTATTAATGTTGTTGCTGTTTTTTTTGCTCTAAAATATTTTACATAACATGGAGTTTTTGATAAAACCGTTACAGAGCTTACTGGTCAGTTCATCATTCTGTATGAACCTGTCTTTCAAAGTATCCAGGCAGCAGTCTGTATGTCTTCAATACTAAAGGATTGCTTTTTTTCTTGTATAGTTTTACAGTTCAATTGCACAGTTTGTGCAATGTGCAGTCAAACCTGACCCCAACTCATCATACAAAGTTTAAAAAACAACAGCACCTTTTTTTTTTTTTAAAGACCAAACTGATCAATCAGGAGCCAACCATAAATTACAAACATATTAATGTAAAAGTTATTAATGTGAGATCAGCAATACACGGAAGCACACAGGAAGTCAACATTTATAACTTTCTATTGCCCATGGAAAGTACCTGGAGCTTGAATATTGCAGCATTATTTTTTCCAGTGAATCTTGCCTACATGTTTTGGCATGTTGAGCAACATATATAAAAAAAAAAAACATGAAAAAAAAATCTCTCCTCTGCAAGTTAAACACACTTAGTCAAGAAGTTTTGAGTGCTCTATTCTCGTGATGATCCAATCTGGAGTCACACCTTGGGTAAACTCCCTTTGGAATCTGTCAAAAACAAATGACAGACATAAATGTTATACTGATGTTTATGTGATAATTTAGTACAGCTATAACATAATACTAATATTTCTGGACATCAACTCAAGGTATTAAAATAGCAGTTTTCTACTACTCCTAATAAGTATAGTTAAGTTAAACTGTAATACAAATACTAGAGCCTTGCAATCCATTTCACTATGAGACTCAACACACGGACAATGAAGAGAGTAATCACAATACTCACTCATAATTGGCTGTCAGCAATCTCTTGGTCTCTGGTCTCTCTCCTTCCCCACCAATGACAACCTGGAATATTCTCGCTCCCTCCACACTCTCATCTGGAAGTCTGGCACTCGTCAAGTACCAAAAACGCATCAAAATACTTACATATTTCCTCCCTAAAAGCAATTGGAAAAACAAACTGCAATTATTTTTGTCATACATATTCGTTTATGCTCTATGTTACACAAAATTATTTTTTGAAATAGTAACCTACTGAATGAATTCAACTTGGCTGGCATATAAGAAACAGTCTGATAAATAGGATGCAAGTATGCTGAATGCAAGTTACAAAGATTATATTTCCTAAATTACACGCCCACAAACAATAATTAAACGTAATATTGCGTGTTATGAAGCATATAGGCTCTCACCGCTTTCATCATAGTAAATGCCCACGTCTCCTGTTGTTGTGTACATGATCTCATCGGACTCAGCTGACAGCGCCCTCTGGTGGCTCAAAGGCAATTGAGCGCATTTTCCCTCAAGTTTCCCTATTAGCTATGGGAGGGAATGTTAGATTAATTACTCTAAATTAAATCAATACCCTTAAACAGGTAAATACTAAAGTGATTGGTATCGTCATGTACTTACATCTTTAGCTACTAATCCCTCGAGAGCCTCAAACTGACACTGAGACAGCAATCTTGATACGTGCGAGAAAGCCTGAGAGTAAAAGGAGAAGTTTGAGCACTCTGTTTATTATCTGGGTGACCATGTAACTCAAAACTGCAGTGGTTAGGTTTTGCCGGTTAACAAAGTTTATCTGGTCTCTTTGCTTGTTAATACAGGTCTACACTAAAACATTTTTAAATCCTAGACTCTATTGTATACAGTTCACATATACAACCAAAAGTAAGCATATTAACATTTTGATCATCAGCCAATAAAAAATAAAATAAAATAAATGTGATTTTGTTTACATACTCTGCCGTTCAAATGTTTGGGATCAGTAAGATTTTTAATGTTTTTTTAAAGAAGTCTCTTCTGTTCACCAAGTCTGCATTTATTTGATAAATAAAAGAAAAACAGTAATATTGTGAAATATTATTACAATAGTAAAAATGGTTTTCTATTTTAATATACTTTAATATACTTTCAAAGCTGAATTTTCAGCATCATAACTCCAGTCTTTAGTGTCACATGATCCTTCAGAAATCATTTTAATATGATGATTTAATATCAATAGTGGTTTTGCTGCTTAATGTTTTTTTTTTTCAACCTGTGATACTTTTTTCAGGATTCTTTGATGAATATAACGAATACATTTGTTGTAGCAATATACACTTACTGTTCAATACGTTGGGGTCATAACTTTTTGAAAGTAATGAATGCTTTTTATTCAGCAAGGATGTGTTAAATTAATAAAAAGTGATAAAGCGTTTCAAAAATATGTTATACGATTTATATTTTAAATAAACACTGTTCTTTTTAGCTTAAAAATGAAGACATTAAAATTTGTCCATAACTATTACAGACACTGTCATAACTGACATTATATAGCTTATTTTCTATCACATAACGCTTTGTCAGGTATTGGCATTCACCTGTTTGGCTCCTTCCGTGAACTCCTCAATGCTGAACTCTTTGTCGAAGTAAGCTCGGATGAGAAAGAAGTAGATGCGGGTTCGGAACCAGATGAAGGGGTTCGGGACCCCAATAACCACAACCTTCTGGTTCTGTTTGTGTCTCCCCCGCTCAGAGCTGTATTGGCGAGCATCACACACTGCAGACGCCACGGGGGCGAGTCGTCTGGACCGAGTCGCTGAAAATGACTTCGATGTAAAGTACCGGATCAGAATCGAAACGGGCCTGTTACAGCTGCAGCACCTCAGCAAGGGCAGCGCCATCTTTCTACCGTCATCCTCAGCGGCCCATCTGTTATGGAAATCCGACTGACAACATACTAAAGAGACCAAAGTTCCACATATGGACATTTATATAACAGATTACACTATATCAGCATTTTTCAGACAAAGCAGACTTATCCTTTATTTAAATTCTTAATTAAATGTATACTATGTGTGCTGATGTGAACAGAATACGTTAAAGACTTGTCTAGTAGCTATGTCCAATTTGTTCACGAATGAGTCGGTTCACTTAAATGATTCAATTGACTGAATTAGTCTGAGGAGTTCTCAGGTCAACAACTCACCTAACGTTACTCATTTAAATCATTATTTAAACAAACTATATGTCTAAACAAAATATGTCTACATGGCGTTACTTGGATGATTTAGTTCAGAGCATTCAGAGACTCGGCTTTTAATTCGGTTCTTTAAAACAAACTGTTTAAAAGAGTCGACTCACCAAAACGAGTCGAATTTCCTAGCGGAAGGCGGAATGCTGCAGATGGCAGCGAATGGAGAGTAAACTTAAGTTCAGGCTGTCAGAAATGGATTGTCAGGAAAAGCTAGAGGTGCCCGTCTACACCGATGTGGACAGAGAGACTTTCTTGAGGGACATATATCCACTGGTAACTCGTGTATTATATATTAAACAGCCATTTATTGTGGTGTGCTGGACAAATGAATGACACGTGTTTTATTTAGCGTAGACCAGCGGTTCTAAAGCGCGTGGACAGTGAGTTATCTCGCGCAGAGGGGGGGAGACCGCGAGGTCAAAGTGCATGTGTCCCCAGAGCCCAGGATGGACTTTCTGCATAAGAACTTTGTGTACAGGTGTGTGTGATTTTACATGAATCATTTGTACCGGAGCACAACACAAAACTGTGGAAGAATAACATAATTCTGTATTTCAGGATACTGCCATTTGACAAGTTTGTTCAGAGAGCTGCAGAGACAAAGCACTCAGATTTCTTCATTAGTGAGGTTAGTTACCTTAAAAAGTAAGTTTTGATTCTAATATTCTATTTGACCAATATTTTGTGCCATTTATGCTAAATTAATACATATACATTTGGACATAATTCTGGCTTAAGACAAAACAAATTGTATCTTTCAAGCCTCTATCCTTAATTGTGTCATACAATTTTTACAGTTTTCAAACCCCCCCCCCCACAAGGTTCATTAGTAAAGTTTTTTTTCTTCATAATTCAGTGTTTCATCATTAATCACTAATAAGTATTTTTGAGTGATTAACATAGATCAATGGTTCCCAACCTTTTCCTACTCGCGGCCCACACAACCATACATTTCTGTGGTCCACAATATATGCAAAAATGTTTAGTCAGTAACCATAGGTTTTAAAGGGTTATTTCAGAAAGCTCTTGGATTTCATCAAAATTATCTTAATTTGTGTTCTGAAGACGAAGGAACGACAGGTTTGGAACGACATGAGGGTGAATAATTAATGACAGAATTTTCATTTTTGGGTGATTTATCCCTTTAACAGATAAACATGGAGGGTACATAGTTATCAGAGTCCCTGTAAAAGATAAATACAGATGCTTCTTCATTTACAAGTAAAGATAAATCTTCAGCAATGCCTGAAATGTAAAAGATTAAAAATCAAGCTAAACAAAGAAAATACAGTAGTGACTACCTAGCGCTAGTCTTCACATGTGTGTGATTGGATCCGTGTTGCTTAAATTAACTGTTTTTAAACTGAGGGCACTTTTCAGGCAGGTAAACGCATATGTGGGCCACAGAAACATATGTGTTTGGTTGTGTGGGCCACGAGTTGGAAAAGGTTGGGAACCACTGGACTAGATATTTTTGCTTATATTAACAAAATTCTTATTTTTATTTATAATAGTTAGCGGCCCCCTGCTATACCGTTGTGACCCAGTGGAGGGCTGCGGCCCACAGCTTGAAAACTGCTGACATGGATCTTGTTCCCAACAGGATGAAAGCTACTACTTGCGCTCACTTGGAGAAGATGTTCGTAAGGTAGCCTAAATTACTTTTAGTAATGAATATCATACCTGTTTGGGACTGTAGAGTTTAATTTGAATATAGGCTGCAATGTGTCAGCATGTTCACTGTAGAATGCCTGGAATATATTTTCCACATATATTTATATGGATTCCGTCTTCTTTCAGGAACCAGCTGATTTAAGGAAGCAGTTCCCTGAGCTGGCAGAGGATTTCCATATACCTCAGTTCTTTGAGCCAGAGCAGTTTTTCTCCAGTGTCTTTCGCATCAGTTCCCCTGGTCTGCAGCTGTGGACACACTACGATGTGAGTTCTCCATGTCTATAGGTGACACTGATCCAATTGTTTTTGTTTTGTTTTGCAGACAAGCTAATGAAATGTTGATCACTTGAATGTGTTTGTTTAGGCAATGTCTCTTTACACTAAGTATAAATATCCGAGCTTGTTAACAGTGGTTTTTATTTACACTAACTCTGCTCATCATTGCTCAGTTTACCCAAACCACAAATAGCTACTGTCACGGTGATTTTTGAAAAGAGGTTCTTATGTTCACTAATGCTGCATATATTTGTAGAACAGTAGTGCATCCTCTAATATACATAATTTCAATGCAGTATTTAAAGCTTGTAACAGGGGAACCCACTCCATCTTTCTACCAAGGCATCCTTGGTCCAAAAAAAGTTGAAGACCTCTGATTGATATATAACAGGAATGCCACATCATGTTTTTTTGAACCAATCTTGTTATTTTAATGTTTACCATCAGATAATGGACAACCTTCTGGCTCAAGTTACAGGAAGAAAGCGTGTTGTTCTGTACAGCCCTAAAGATGCCCTTTATCTCTGCCTCACAGGTAGTACTTAACTAAATGAATGTCATATATACAGTGGGTACGGAAAGTATTCAGACCCCCTTAAATTTTTCACTCTTTGTTATATTGCAGCCATTTGCTAAAATCATTTAGTTAATTTTTTTCCTCATTCTGTACACAACAGCACCCTATTGACCGAAAAACCCCAATTGTTGACTTTTTTTGCAGAGTTTTTAAAAAGCAACCGAATATCACATGGTCCTAAGTTTTCAGACCCTTTTCTGTGACACTCATATATTTAACTCAGGTGCTGTCCATTTCTTCTGATCACCTTGAGATGGTTCTACGCCTTCATTTGAGTCCAGCTGTGTTTGATTATCCTGATTGGACTTGATTAGGAAAGCCAAACACCTGTCTTTGCCTCATTTTATAAAGCACCCTTTTGACTCTACTCACCATGATTTGGGTGATTTCTATACACCTGGATTTGGGGATCCTCTGCCATTCCTCCTTGCAGATCCTCTCCAGTTCTGTCAGGTTGGATGGTAAACGTTGGTGGACAGCCATTTTTAGGTCTCTCCAGAGTGCTCAATTTGGGGTTAAGGCAGGGCTCTGGCTGGGCCATTCAAGACAGTCACAGAGTTGTTGTGAAGCCACTCCTTCGTTTATTTTAGCTGTGTGCTTAGGGTCATTGTCTTGTTGGAATGTAAACCTTCAGCCCAGTCTGAGGTCCTAAGCACTCTGGAGAATGTTTTCGTCCAGGATATCCCTGTACTTTGGCCGCATTCATCTTTTCCTCGATTGCAACCAGTCGTACTGTCCCTGCAGCTGTAAAACACCCCCACAGCATGATGCTGCACCACCATGCTTCACTGTTGGGACTGTATTGGACAGGTGTGTGTGCAGTGCCTGGTTTTCTCCACACATATCCCTTAGAATTAAGGCCAAAAAGTTCTATCTTGGTCTCATCAAGACCAGAGAATCTTATTTCTACCATCTTGGAGGCCCCTTCAGGTGTTTTTTAGCAAACTCCATGCATGCTTTCATGTGTCTTCCACTGAGGAGAGGCTTCCGTCAGGCCACTCTGCCATAAAGCCCCGAATGGTGGAGGGGGCTGCAGTGATTGTTGATTTTCTACAACTTTCTCCCATCTCCCGACGGCATCTCTGGAGCTCAGCCACAGTGATCTTTGGGTTCTTCTTTACCTCCCTCACCAAGGCTCTTCTCCCCCGATAGCTCAGTTTGGCCGGACGGCCAGCTCTAGGAAGGGTTCTGGTCATCCCAAACGTCTTCATTTAAGGATTATGGAGGCCACTGTGCTCTTAGGAGCCTTAAGGGCAGCAGAAATTTTTTTGTAACCTTGCCAGATCTGTGCCTTGCCACAATTCTGTCTCTGAGCTCTTCAGGCAGTCCTTTGACCTCATGATTCTCATTTGATCTGACATGCACTGTGAGCTGTAAGGTCTTATATAGACAGGTGTGTGGCTTTCCTATTCAAGTCCAATCAGTATAATCAAACACAGCTGGACTCAAATGAAGGCGTAGAACCATCTCAAGGATGATCAGAAGAAATGGACAGCACCTGAGTTAAATATATGAGTGTCACAGCAAAGGGTCTGAATACTTAGGACCATGTGATATTTCGGTTTTTCTTTTTTAATAAATCTGCAAAAATGTCAACAATTCTGTGTTTTTCTGTCAATATGGGGTGCTGTGTGTACATTAATGAGGAAAAAAATTAACTTAAATAATTTTAGCAAATGGCTGCAATATAACAAAGAGTTAAAAATTTAAGGGGGTCTGAATACTTTCTGTACCCACTGTATATATATATATATGCATAACACATACATAATAGTAAACAAGGTGTGTGATAAAGTTTGAACTAAATATTAGTTTGTTAATTCACTGTAATTTAAATTGTGACAATGATTTTTTTAGGGGACAAGTCTGAAGTTCTGGACATTGACACTCCTGATCTGCAGCTTTATCCTGAGTTTGTGAAAGCAAGTCGCTACGAGTCTATTCTGGAACCAGGAGACCTGCTATTCATTCCAGGTTTTCTATTCTTATTAAACCAGACCAACAAGTTATACATAATCACAGCACCATTATAGAATTCTATTTTTAACATTGTGAACCACACATACATCTAAGTGTGCTCAAATCCTGAAGTAGTGCTGAATTGCACTCAGAAAAATGCTACTTTTATTTGTATTTCCTCAGCTCTTTGGTTTCACAATACTCTGGCTCTCCAGTTTGGAGTTGGTGTCAACGTGTTCTGGAGGCATCTGCCACCTGAGAGTTATGATAAGAAAGATCCATATGGAAACAAAGACCCAGTAGCCGCCACTCAAGCCCTGCAGTCTCTGGAGAGGACTTTAGGCATCTTGGAAGAGCTGCCACCTGATTATCGGGATTTCTATGCTCGTCGCATTGTGCTGCGGACTCAAAGCCGGGCCTACCTTAGACAACCTATGAAGGCTGTCCAAGGACATTTAGACACAGCATAGTTCTCACTGTTTAAACTGAAATGGAGCTATGGAGTCTGAGAATGACAATAAAGACATTTTAGTTTATTTCCAAAGAAATCTGAGAGATGAGTCAAAGATTTTTTTTGCAATATGAGACATGACATAAATGCTTTTGTCATTCAAAGGAATTTTGTACAAGTATTAGATTTTTTAGTGTAGTTATTAAAATAAAAGCTTTCACAAAAATGTTTTTATTAAATAAATATATTAATATACTGCTGGTTTAAAGAATGTTTTCAACTCAACTTCAGTGAATTCTTATCACAGACTGTAATGACGTGTTTCCAGTTATTAACATCTTAAATCTTGCCATTTTTTTTTTTTGAAAAAAATGTTTGTTTATTCATTCATTCATTCATTCTACTTACTTAATTGCCTATTCACTTATTTTTAGTGTGCATACTATAGTTTGTTTTCTTGGATTTGTTTCTTACCTATGCTGCTGCGAGAATGTTTCTAATACAATGATAAGTGACTGCATATTTGACATATTTCTCTTGCAAATTTCTCTCATGACCAATGTGGGCTGTGTTTCTCAAAAGCATCGTAAGCTAAATTGATGGTAGAGACCATTGGTGGCAATAGCTCCTGAGAACCAGAAATAAAAAAGCTTTGTGAATTTAGTATTTATTCATGTCATTACATTGTTTAGAGCATAAGAAAAAAAAAAGGTAAAATAACATTTTTGAAAAATTATATTTTATTCATGTTATGCCATGTCCTCTGTAGAGGACACCAGGACTCAGTTTTCTAAAAATAAAATGACAAGAGTGGACATGAAAAGGCAAAAACAATGGGAATTGTTTTTAAATCACCAATCAATTTTTAGGTTTCAGGATTTTTTATAACCAACTTTGTTTAAGGATGGTTCTCAACTATAAAATATATAACAAAATGATTGATATACCATTTTGTTTTTTTTTTTTTTTTTTTTTTTTTTTTTTTTTTTTTCTTATGCGAATATGTGTGTAGAAATTCCATAAACTGGTTTTCCCATTAAGCACAATGTTATCTATACACTGTATCTAATTTGCATATTAAAATACTGTTGGGACAGCATGTTGAAAAAAGAAGTGTAATAATGGGAGTAGTAATTGGCCAGATTTTCATAATATCTAATATTTCATAAGAATATTGATATATAATTTTTTTTCCTATTCAATTCTTTTGTCTCCCAAAATAAACATGCTTTCAGTCCTGGTGTCCTCTACAGTGGACAAGTATGAAATCATGTCCTGTTTCATAAAAAGAAGTCATATTTTGATTTGAAACCCCAAAACATTTTCCTGAGATGTTGATTTATAACAAACAATTAGTCAATTAGTCAGATTTAAATGATAATTAAAAAATATTATCATATTTCCATAAGGATGTACAATTTTAACTAAATTAATGTCAGCCATTTTTAAAAACCAAGGAGAGGAAGTGGTGATGGTGAAACATCCAATCATTTGGTATGTGTGCTCTGTACAGGACATCCAGACTTACAACTGTGACATGTGAGGTCTCAGAGAAATTCACTCAAATATAATGTCCACTACAGAGGCAAAATCTCCATAGCTGGGTCTCAGGAGGATAGGTCTACAATCTACTTAGACTTACGATGCTTTGAGAAACGCAGCTGTGATCATTCTGTTGATATTTTTTTTCCTCTTTGGGAAATGTTATCATTATTTTCTTCTTTTGCTATTTGAGCAAATGGAACGTAGGCTACACCACTACAGAAGTTTACCCAACTATGACAACTTCAGCCTCACCCTTTTCGAGAAACTGAAACCTAAATTCAGAGTAGCCTATAGCTTATAAATTCTCCACAACTGCACGGTTTCATTTACCTCAGCACCGTGGGATGTCTGCTGACAAGGTAAAAAAAAAGCATTTGTATTTTTGCTGTCTACAGTAAGTACTTCGATTGTATTCCTTCGCCTGTTTATGAAAGTATATTTATTTATTTTATAGGGTTATCTGAAACAGTAATAGTGTTTTACCTCTATGAATAAGATTATATATTATATTAATGTTTTACCTGTCAGCAGACATCCCACGGTGCTTAGGTAAATGAAACGTTGCCAGTTGTGAGAAGTTATAGTATACTCGAATTAGGGTTTTTTTTGCAATTAAAACTCTGCCGGCTTTATGTTTGAGCCCAAACTATGAAGGACCAAACTTGCCCGATATTAAAAATAAATAAATAAATAAGCAAATAAATAAATAAATGTGTGTATAAATACACGTATTCTTGTTTAAATACATATATAAATAATTAAACGTGTGATGAAAGTAGTCAAATAAATAAAATAAATTGGTGGCCAAATGGAAAATGTTTAAGGAAATACTAAACTCATCCTAACAGTTTTCTTTTAATCACTCATTTATTTCTGAATGTAGTTCCGCATTTATTTTTCCTCTGCACAACATGCTAATGAGAGGGGGTCAACCATGGGCTTGGTCGGGTCTTGTGATAGCTGGGGGCGTGGCTTTCCCGCTGACAGCATGGTGTTAGTATAGTATAGCCTAGTAAAGTCACTTTTGTCGTTCAACAGAGCAAGATACATAGAAAAACTGAGCCGTATTGTCCGTACAGTATCTGTGACTTTACAAACGACCCAACAGAATGGCCAGAGGTGTCATTTCCCGGCATTTGATATTCGCAAATCTAGGGACCGTCTCTAAAGTTACATACGACATTGGTATACACTTTTCTAACTTCAATATAATTTGAGGAAAATTACTTACAGTAACACAACCAACGGTGAAGTGTTATCTCAAACTGTGTCAGAGTTTAATTAAATTAAGTTGGGCCGTTTATAGCTCAGTGGAGCTATGGCGCTGTTCTCGCCTAGGGCGCCACCACTGAAGGGGCTGTTAACGAGTAGCAAATGATTAAGTAGCCGCATTGGTTACTTTTATGCCACTGATATAGTTTTTATATGTAGTTTGGGGTAACAAAGGCTTTTATAGGTTTGACTGAAATATAATGCAAAAACTGACACTTTAAATCAATGTTTCAAAAAAATTAACAAAAAACAGATAAAGACAAAAAAAAGTAGCCATTGATAATATCTAAAAACAATATGTAGTAGTATAGTATATAAAGTATCCAAATCAAAATGTAATAAAAATAATTTATGTGTGATTTATGTGTAAATTATGTGCAACGGATTGTTACATAGGGCTATACAGTCATCTAGTGGCAACACAATGATATTACAGATACTAAACTGTGCAAAATGTTTATCTTAACAGTCAAATTACAAATAATGCATTCAGATTTGTGAACTCAATGCACTGAATCTCCACAAATTAGTGTCGTTTTTTTGTTTTTTAACATGACAACCAATTGAATTTGACAAAGCAATGGTGTCAAGGAAGTATTATTATAATAAAATGGGGGCGGGGGGGGGGGGGGGCAATAGGAATTAGCAGTAGGGCGGTCAAATTGGCCAGATGAACGGCCCTGTATATAAAACATATGAAAAATATGGTTTCAGTACTGTATATAAAAACAGTAAAGGCATAATCTGGAAAAACAAGCGTTGTGCATTAAATTGAATAATATTTAGATATTTGTATAGTTGTTTTGATACATTTATCTCAAACGGTGTCAAGAGTTTAATTAATTTAAGTGGGTACAATATATAAAACATATGAAAAACATGGTTTCAGTACTATATATAAAAACAATAAAAGCATAATCTGGAAAAACAAGCCTTGTGCATTATAGAGAATAATATTCGGAATATTTTACAGTTAGTTTGATACCTTTATCTCAAACTGTGTCAGAGTTTAATTAATTAAAGTGGGTACAGTATATAAAAAAATTAAAAAAAACAAAGTGGTTTCAGTATAAAGGTGCATATCAATAAATTAGAATGTCGTGGAAAAGTTCATTTATTTCAGTAATTCAACTCAAATGTGAAACTCGTGTATTGAATAAATTCTATGCACACAGACTGAAGTAGTTTAAGTCTTTGGTTCTTTTAATTGTGATGATTTTGGCTCAATTTAACAAAAACCCACCAATTCACATCTCAACAAATTAGAACACTTCATAATACCAATTAAAAAAACATTTTTTAGTGAATTGTTGGCCTTCTGGAAGTATGTTAATTTACTGTACATGTACTCAATACTTGGTTGGGCTCCTTTTGCATGAATTACTGCATAAGTGCGGCGTGGCATGGAGACAATCAACCTGTGGCACTGCTCAGTTGTAATGGAAACCCAGGTTGCTTTGATAGCAGCCTTCAGGTCATCTGCATTGTTGGGTATGGTGTCTCTCATCTTCCTCTTGACATAACACCCCATAGATGCTCTATGGGGTTCAGGTCAGGCGAGTTGCAGGCCAATCAAGCACAGTAACACCATGGTCATTGAACTAGCTTTTGGTGCTTTTGGCAGTGTGGCAGGTGCCAAATCCTGCTGTGGGAAAATGAAATCAGCATATCCATAAAGCTTGTCAGCAGAAGGAAAAATGAAGTGCTCCAAAATTTCCGGTAGATGGCTGGCGTTGACTGTGGACTTCAGAAAAACCAGTCGAACTTAAACTATAAACTTAACTTTTTTGTATATGCTTTAAACCAGCATAGATATAATATAACACATCTATATACGTATATTAATCGTAAACTAATATAAGTATAAATGTACATGTCGGTATGCTTACATATTACATAGACTGTTATATGTCTACACCGCACATTCACACTTATATATGCACATCTGCACTATAGAGTACTTTTGTAATTGTGTAACTTTGGTAATGAGTACTTGTGGTTTTTGTCATATTAATGCCAGGCTGATGGAGGATTTCTCAGAGTAAGGGGAGTTCATTGTATAGTGAACAGGGTTTCTGTACATATGACATACAACTCTAAATCTTGATCTTAATAAAGCCAAAAATGAGGGGTTTGGGTTACGGATAAGAAGAAAACAGAAAGGAGACTTGAGGCACATGCACGTTTTATAAATCATGATATGCTTTAAATTCGACTCCTTGTAAATTAGAAAAACTTTATCAGTTTTTTTTCCTTGCAAGACGAAAAAAAAAAGAAAAGAAAAAGTATCGCAGTCAAAGTGTCGCCACAATTATAGGCATTAGACATTAACGCTGTGCAAACTAAAAGCTTTTTTGCAGGTGCAACGACTCGCTTTTCCGGTTTAAAGGCCCCTATCACTTTTAGCCTACTTTCTGATAGCTGTTGTGTGTTTGGAACTATATGTAAAACATAGATATATACCTAAATCATATTTTAAATGTTACTCTATCTAAAATATTCTATATAGATATTATATATATCTATATAGGTTACAGAGTTCCGGAAACCTTGTTACATATTTTAATGGAAAACAAATGTTTAGAAAAGTTCTGCAGTGGGTTTTGTGCTATCTATTGATGTAGAGGAAAATATAGTCAAATGCAACAGTATAGCTGCAGTGCATACATAGCCATGTTCACACTTTTTTGAAGAAACATTTTTGTGCATCATAAGCTAGTCACACTTCAAACACATTCTTAAGCCACAGATTTTTTTTTTTAAACATTAATTGCTAACATGTTACACTTGATGGACAACCAGTGGTGTGAGTTTGGGGCGGGACTGTTTACTAACCATGCAAAAAAAATGCTTCATCAATAGACCAAAGCTATGTGAGTGCTATGAGTGGTAATGATAGCTCTAACATGACATGCATACTGCTGAAAACTGCTTTTTTAAGCTTTGCACAAAAGTTATGTTTTTGATATATTTTTAACAGAAAGCATCCTACTGATTTATATTATTGACGTGTGTTTCAGATGGAAAAAATATTCATATTACTTAAGAATTACAGATTGGAAAAATACTACAAAAAATTAATTGACATTGGGATTAAAGAAGAACTGGATTTTTTTGACAGTGTCAACGATGAGACCTTAAAAAGCATGGGTATGAGCTTTTTTAAATCTGTTCTGTTAATATCTATCATTTTGATACATAATAATACACGACAGTATACAAGATGGTGTCAACAAAGACCATTTTATCTATTTATTAGCAATAAAGTGCACTATATTGGGACCATGTCAACGTGTATGTTGAACTATCTGGGGTAAATGCCTTGTCAAGTAAAAAATATATGTATATTTTATCGATATTTTATATTTGATTGTAATAAATGAAAATCTGAAATTATTGGACGTGCATGTCTCCTCTCAAAGAAATTATAAAAGATATGATGATAGGCAGTTCTAAATGGTCAAATGAGGAGGAGGTCCAACTTACAGTATAGTGGCTGGCATCTTACCTCACTCTCCCTACAAGTTCTCATGAAATTAATCAGCTCTGTATTGAATATTATGGGTAATTTTCTTTTTGTTCTGTTAAAAGATTTTTCACAAGCAGAGAAGAACCGGTATGTCAAAATGGTTGATTACCTACAAAAGATTGGCAATGCACCAATTTCAGAGATGCAAGGAATGCCTGTAATGAAGTCACTTAATTCATTTCAAATATCCTATCGATTTCCAAAATGTCCTGGGATACAAAAGATCACAGGTAAATATTTATGGCCTACACACTTCATAAACCGTACTAATGTTGTTCCGCATGCTAAAAGACAGTTACAGTAATAAGGGAACTGAGAGATGTCAAAACAAGATGCTTATACTTAAATTTAAGTACGCATATTGCTAGAGTTATTTAGGGTGTATGAAATATAATTTTTTTTTTTTTGTCCCCATTACCATTGTACAGGTATAGATCCCTCGCAAAATACAGTGGAAGACCTGATGCTGCGCATCTGCCATGAAAACAAGCTTGACAGAAACATGTCTGTATGCCTTTACACTGCTGATGGTATGCCTTTGACCGATGACCCCTTTTTCAACACATGTAAGTATTCAAATGTTTTTGAAGATCATTTTTAAACTTTGTTTTATTTTGAATACAGAGACAATTGTTTCCAGCACCAAATGTAACGGAATTACGTAATTTAATTACAAAATAAATATAACTGTAATCAGTTACAGTTACTGAGAAAAAATGTGTAATTAAAGTACAGTTATGAAAATGTTAAAGATTACAAAGGGGGTTACATCTGAATATTTACACACACACACACACACACACACACACACACACAGAGAGAGAGATTTAATAGATTTCTTTCCCAAATTGCATTGACTGCTCTAAAATATGAGACACCAATGTTTCAGGAGTTTAAGACACAGAATAGGACATGTTTATATAACTGTTTTATTTCTTATTTGGGTTTATGTATATGCTTTAAAATTAGATAAATGTCGATGCCTGTGTTTGCTGTCACAGCTATGCAAAGATTTGATTTCAAAAAAGTATTATAGGTTTTAAACTATTTCTTGTTATGGTTTTAAATCTGTATTTAACCTCAGAACGATCTCAAAGTAAAAAAAAGATGCTTTTGTGGTGGATGTGATTTAAAAAATATATATAATCTTAATTCAAATGATGAAGGATTCTGAAAGTCTGACAGTAATGAGTGTTGATTGTGTTTGTGTATAGTTGGGAATTAAATTAAGATCAGTCCACATTTAAATAAAAAATTAGTGCAGAAATACAGATCAAAGAGTTCACAAACTTTTTGTTGACACTTTATGACTTTCTTGTTATTATCAATTCTGCATGTTTTTCACAAATTTAATTTCTCTGCATGGTTTCTATCTTTATCATTAAAGGGTCTTTGAATTGCAGACATATTGCAAGTGGGAGCGAACTATATGCCATATTTACACCAAGGGAAAATTTAACAGTGTTACCACCAACACAAAGACAGGCCAACATCAGAAATGAAGGACCAAGTGTCATCCGCTGTCACATAATGTTACAGGTACTGCTACTGGTGTATGATCACTTTAATCAAAAGTTGAAAATCTATTGATTCACCAAAACAAACCCCAAAGTTTCACATTTAGAAGGTAATGTTGTTATTATCAAGTGTAGAAAAGACCAAGGATGGTTGTTATGCTTTTTGTTTTTGCTTTTTCCATTAACAGTGTAATACATCAAATGTAAACAGAAGAATCTACTGATTGCATTCTGTAATTTAACATGATACAGAATCATATTATAACCCAAAAGTCAAATCCTTTATATTTGTACAAAATTTGTACAGATATACATACCACATCTCCAGTCACCCCAGGAGCATGGTGCTCATGCATGAAAGTCATTTCATCCTTGTGACTCATTTACAAATGTGTTAAACTTACATGTGTTACAACCATCCCAAATCTCCTCTGGATCAACTTCAGTCATCTTATTTTTCTTATATTTGTTCAATAGGGGGACTTTGAAATCAAAGTTGACCTTGAAAGTGATACACTGAGAGATGTGACGCTACGGCTTTCTCTCGAAAGCAATATACCAGCACCAGTTCTTCACATCAGGTCACTGATGATCATATCATGAGATTACATCATGTATGTGTGTGTGTGTTAAGACACAGTATTGAAAGATTTTCAATACTTTAAACAATATAGTAAATCAGTAGTAAAAATATAATTACATGAACAAACATATATATATATGTACTACTGATTTACTATATTGTTTAAAGTATTGAAAATCTTTCAGTATTGTGTTTTCCAAGATAACATAAGTAAATTACTCTTATATGTTGTTGTTTTTTCCCCACAGAGGCAAAGAGTATAATTATGTTGACAGACTAAGTGAACTTGGACTCACTGAGGATTCAGTTCTACAGTTCTTTCTGTCATCGTTTGATAATGAGAAACCAAGTCCAAGTCTTTTCTTCCAAAAAGATGTCTCACCCTCAGTGAAGCAAACACAGAAAGGCCTAAGTGTTTTTCTGTCAACGCTGTATGCCATTGTATGTTAAAATACTATCATTTCTATTTCGTCAAGGTCTGATGCTTGCTTATCTAAAACCTGGGTCGCCTAGAATGGGTGAATCCAAGTTGCAAACGATTCACAAATGCAGCTTCATCCACAAAGGTTTATTCAAAAAGTTCCAAAATCCCAACAACACAGCAGTTCAAAAACACAGTCCAACAGAAAAAAGTCTAAATCAGTCCATAAACCATGTTGGTATATGTGGTTCACATGGACTCTCCATAGGAGTAATGGTTTTTATACTGTACAAACTGTATTTTCTATCCCCTAACCCTACCCCTCACACAAAACATTCTGCTATTTTAGATTTTCAAAAAAACTTTATTCTGTATGATTTATAAGCTTGTTTCCTCATGGGAACCAAAAAATAAAAAATGTCCCCACAAGGTCCAAATTTACTGGTATTACTATACTTGTGGGGACATTTGGTCCTCATAACATATAGGGAATACCAGGTACACACATCACACACACACACACACACACACACACACAAATTAAATGTAAAAGACAAAGAGCATATGACACCAGAATGATGAGGCACAGGTTACAATAGTATTCAAACAAGAAAAATCATTTAAATTAGTCTCCATTTGGTGGTTAACATGGTGAATAGTCCCAGATACTGACATGTTCTCTTGCAGGATATTTTTCAAGATTCACTTTCAAGATTCTCTGGTATTTAAACTGTACACAGGACTCCTGTGTATCTATCAGGAATCCTGGGGCTGTCACTTCTCTGATAGTGATGGAAAGATTTTGAGCAAGATAAAAAATGGTTTGTAAGAGGAATGAGAGGAGCAAGAAGTGGTCTGTAACATCAATGTATATTAACTGCTAGAACTCAAACACCATTCTTTGAATCTTATCAAAGAGTTTCATTTCAGTTAACACTGGAATATTAGTCGACACAATCAAAGAAGTGAGTCTAATTTAGAGTTCTTTAATTCTGCTCCTTAGGATCCATTGTCCTATAGTTTAGCTCCAGCCCTAAAAAAAATAAACAACTGTGGCCAATCATGTTAGTGTTATTTATATAGTCAAAGCTACGCGATAGCTTTTGCTTGTTTGAAATGCTTGTTTCATTATTTATTTGGTTAGTTATTGGGTGAGTTTTGATGTTGTTAGAGACATTCACACTGATAGGATGATCAACTGTATCTATGGGCATGCCGGTTCTCAAACCATGAGAACAGTAGAGCCAACAATGCAATAGTATCCATCTGTTTCTTGACAGCAGTTTTGATGCCAGCAGCTCCAAACTTCAGATAAAACATATTGCTTTATTTTTCAGTGCAACTAAGATTTTCTGTATTTTGTCCTATTCTTAGAAACATAGACACTGTGGAGAAGAATTTATGAAAGTGGTTGCATATATTCGGAGACTAAGTGGATGCAATGCTTTGGCTCAAAGTTTATTCCAACTGATCTGTGGGAACTTGCATGTAACTAGAAACCAAAAGGTAGGCTACATTTTGTATAATAAAAAGCGTGTAAATTATTCAAAGAATGGGGTTGAATTTTAAATGTATTTATCTTAGTAATTTTCACACACTGATATAAAGTGAATTATTATCATTGCAATATTATCCATTAAATATTTAAGTCTAATCATAAATCTTAAAATAACTCCTTTATATTTTCATTTCAGATTGCAGTTGTTGAGGGTCTTTATTTTCTTTTCCGAGAGTTGCTACCAGGTCTTAATGAAAGATCAGGCCCAAAGGTCATTGAAGATGGTGATGTTTTTGAAAATGCAAATATCTGCTGGGCTTACTTGATTGCTCAAGGACAGGTATGTTTGCAGTTTTTTTTTCTTGACACAGCATATCATACATCAGATAATAATCGGTTCAGGAACTATTTTTCATTCCAGTAGCATGGAGTACAAGTACTGCAGCCTATTTCCCAATAACCAGACAGTAAGGTGCATCTTAAATGACCACATGAACTTTATACATTTCACAACTTTGGATAACATTTGTGACAAATATTAAATAAAGCAAAAAGATAAGTTCTTTATCACACGTGACATTTTTAAAAGATAGATGATTCTGTTTTGAAAAAGTATATACAATTCATATTATTAATATTGCACAAAAAACTTTATCACTAAAAATATACTGCCTTGGTCTGTGTTATGTTCATAGATACTAGATTTGCAGTGATGGTAGCAGCCACTCTAAAAAGAAAATAAAGTTTACTAAAATTTGCTAATTGAAAACACAATTCCATTTGATCATTTTTTGGTTGTTTCTACCAGAATGAGAATAATGATCTGGAGAACTATGCTACAGTATCCTTAAAGGCTTATTCTGGCCAGCGGCTGTCTGAGCCAGTGAGAGTACCAGGGACACCAGAAATATTTGATCGGTCATACATACTGGAAAAAATCACTGGTAAAAGCTGGAACTGACATGCTTGTTTTACCATCATCAATTTATCACCACATCCATAAGCGCTGTGGCTTTATTTAGTGGTGTTAAAAAATTCCAAAAAAAAAAAAAAAAAAAAAAAAAAAACAAAAAAAAAAAACAAAAAAAATAAAAAAAAAAAAAAAAAAAAAAAAAAAAAAAAACACAAAAAAAAAAAAAAAAAAAAACCCCAAAAAAAAAAAAACAAAAAACAAAAAAAAAAAAAAAAAAACTGTGATGAGGTGAATCTACTGGAGTCATCGATTCAAAGAGCTACAGATATAGAGAAAATTTTGCTTAGTCTTCCAGCATCATTTGATAGGTTTCCATTATGGATCTCTTATAACAGCACCCCACAAGGTTGCAAGTATGTCATATTTAGGAGTCTTGAAAAAAAAACTATAATTACATAAATGATTTATATTATAAAATATAAATGTATTTTAATCTAAATATTGTATTTTAATAATAATATCATATTTGATGTGTAAAACAATATTACATGTTTATACAAAATGCTTTTTAAAGCTTTCAGATTGAACAGAAGAAAACATTTTCAGACTTGTTTGAGGATGTCAAAGAGTACAGTCACTTGATTGTCACACCACCCCTGCAACTGGCAAATATGGGAATAGAGGGACCTCTGCTGGTGTATCTCAGTGAAGGTCCAATTTTTTATGTTTTGAATGTTAAAAGCTAGACTGTTTAATCAATTGATTTTACTGTAAATATAAAAGATAAACAATATCAATAGGAGATTTGCAATTAAGTTTCAGTTGCCCTACTACCTGGGTGTTAAAAACCTAATAAGATGTTTTTTCCTGTTTATTTTTAGCAAAATATTTCAGTGTAGACATTCATTCTGATCTAACATTATTTATCTCTATAGATAATCTAGGTGTTTACTTGAACAAAAACAAGGCAGACCGGTATGAGATTAAGGTTTTCGACTGTCTTTCTGGAAAAGAGACCACAAAAAATGTGAATGATCTGGCTAGAATGTAAGTATATCTACAGTTTAAGAGCTTTCCCCCATAAATAAAAGACAAGGGCTATATGTATATATTTACAGTACTTTGATCAATTCTAATAATGCTGGAATGTCTATTTGTGTTTTAGTCTGTGTGATCCTGCCCACTGTTTTAATTTGCCAATAGTATATCTTTATAAGTATTTGGCAGTAAACTAGGGTACTTTACTGCCAATTTAACCAATAGCCAGCAAATAAACACATTAAACATAATAAAAACATTGAAAAGCTTCTACATTAGCTGATCAACTTAAAGGCTTGTGTATTATATTATATATATTAAATTGATTTCAGTCACTTCATGACTGAGCAGCTCATTTAAACTTTTATATTTGTATGGTTTACAGTACAAATTGTATAAATAATAACTTTCTCCTTTTTCCAACCTTACCCAATCAGACTCAATGATACCAGAACTGACAACATTGTTGAAGTCAGTAAAACCCCTAAAGAGGCAGTTGTGGTAAGTACTAGAGAGGTACTAGAGAAGCTTTTGCAACGTTTACAACACTTTCAAACGGCTATAATCCCTAACTGTACCAGGACACAGCAGTTTGGTACATGCTTACTTTTGATCACCAATTGGCCACAACATACTCTGTGCTGAAAAAGTAATAAATCCTTTCACAATACAGTTTTGAGGAAATATAAAAGAAAACCTTTTATTCACATAAAAGGTGTTAAAGACTCCGAGAAATAGACTTATTTAATCAGATTTGAAATCATTATTTTTGCATGTTCACCTGTAAGCATGAAGTGTTGAATCATTTCAAAGCTCAATGGTTTCATAAAGTAATTATACAACATCCATATATAACTTAAAGTACATCATTTACATTAACAAACAAGCTAATGCTAAATTAATTAATTAATGCTCCTATCAGGTGCTCTTTGATTCAAGTTCTTCAATGATGGAAGAATGTTATGACACCGCAAGTCAAATGAAGCGCATTGATGCTGTCAAGCAAATCTTTGACAGCTTTGCAAACCGAAGCATGTCATATGATTTTCAACATGTCATCTGCCTTGTGATGTTTAACGACAAAGTGAAAACTATTCTTAAATTCACAGAAAATTTGGAAACCTTCAAGGTATTTTTGTCCTGATTATTACACCATTACCACAATTAAAGAAAAAAAACTTAGTAGTAATGATAAATGCTATTTCTGTACTTTTTGAATCAATAATGTATTGCATATTATTTTTTACTTGTAGAAGCAAGTGCATGCTATTGAAGCATCTGGGTACACTAGGCTATATGATGCACTTGTTCGTGGTATCTCAGAGCTTGACAATATCAAGAAAAGATTTCCAGCTTGCAGATGTCGCATCTTGTGTTTGACAGATGGCAATGATTTCAGGTGTGTGTATTTGTGTATCTATTCCTATACTACTTGAATCGATGGTCTTAAAATGTTACTACACCAACTAAAATGATTATGATAATGTTTATTGTCTAATGTACAGTTCCATGAGTAATTCAGTCACCATTGCCAGAAAATTGATGGACAGCAATATTGTGGTTGATGCAGTTATTGTTGGCAAAGCAGATAACACTGTTTTACATGGAATCAGCTATGTAACAGGTTTGTGTGTTTGTATTAACATTTTTCTCTTCTAATCATTTTCAAGGCACAAAATTAACTCAAAATACTATTGTTTTTTATTTGAATTATTATATGATTTTTATGGGTCTATTTTATAAATATATTTGGTCACACTACTATCAAACCTTAGGCAAGTTATTAAATTTTTCCCATACATTTTATATTAAATGTTTTAGTATTTTCTGTAAATAACAATACAAGTTGTAAAATGGATTTTTGGTAAACAAAAAGAAAAGAAACTTCCATAACCATAATTGCTTTTGACCTCACAGTTCAGGACAGACTGTTGCTAGTTAAGGCCTTGAGACTTTATTTGTGGTCGGTTTAGCCTAAAAGTGTTTAGCCTATGAGTATGTTTGTCTGATTTTAGAGTAATTTATAGGCATTTATAACTCACATGCTTAGCTAAAAAAAGAAAGAAAATTGTGCCAATGAGCAAAGATTTTAAATGCAGGATCCAGTCAAGCAACTGCCCTTGAAATAAATGGGAATGCTGACATATTGTAATGAAACTGCATGTTGACATGAAGGTAAAGGATCCAAATGCAGTAGTTTATTGAATGGGTAATCCACAAACCTAATCCAAAGGCAGGCAAAGGTCATATACAAATAGGCAATCCAAAACAACGACAGAGTAAGGGGCTGAAGCAAACAGAGTAATCCAGAAAACATGCAGAACAACAAGACCAGGAAGCAAGACACAGTGTACAAGGCTTAGAATTGCAGCAATGACACAAACAAGACTTAGCAATGAATGAGAGTGAGAACCGAGCTTATATAGGGTGAGCTAACAATGCTAATGAGACACAGGTACAAAAGGTTTCAAACAATGAAAAAAACAAACAAACAGGAAGTGAATGTGGAGCCGGAAGTGTCTAGTATTCTGGTGATAGGGTAGTCGTGGCCTAATGGTTAGAGAGTCGGACTTGTGACCTAAAGGCTGAAGGCACATGGCTGCACACTGCTCCGGGTGTGTGTTCACGGTGTGTGTGTGTTCACTACTGTGTGTGTGTGCACTTGGATGGGTTAAATGCACAGCACAAATTCCGAGTATGGGTCACCATACTTGGCCTTTGGCCACACGTCACTTCACTTCACTTTCACTTTCATGATTCCCTATGGCTGGGGGAATGAATCCTGGGCTGGGATCTTACACTTTGGGCACTATAGCCTCCTTGCACTAGACAGATCTGAGTTTAAACTGCTGTAGTTAAAAACTCAAAGAAGTGTGCACTTGTTGATGAAATCTATTTTACTGACTAAATTATTTCAACATTGAAAGAAGTTGACAGATCACTGTGGCTTTCTCTGTTGATTTTAGGTGGATATTGCTTTAAGCCTGAGAATGCAAAAGTTGCCCTTAGGCTATTAGAAACTGAAACTGTCTTGTCAATGGAACTGAGGGCAGAGAGAACAAGGGTACCTGTGTCTTCCATAAAAACAGAGGTATGAAGTAAAAGTCATGAGCTGTTACCTACCTTACATTACAGGTAATGGATATTGCTATATTTTTAAATGAAAGTCTCTCTTTTAAATTTAGCCTGTACAGCCTCAGAATACTTGTACATCTGATAAAGAACCAAGGATTTCTGCAAATAACTGCAGTTATTGTGAAAAATATATATTACCATCAATATTACTACAAGATTAGAAATTAAGATTCTCTTCTTTCGTTTGTTTTAAATAGGAAGACTTGACCGAAATTTTTGCTACCCATGGCTACGATGAGAGACCAGAAATTAAGCTTCCTGCTCAAATCACCGAAAAAGTGGCCAGGACAGAGAAGTATTATTGAGTGTCCACAAATTCAGACTACAAGTCCACTATTTATTTATTTATTTGTTTATTTTAAATATCACACAAACAGGAGTGTGATATGGCTCTATCCACTTGTTAAGTCATGACATATCAAATACTGTTTCCAGGTCCAAGCCTTTACTCTGTTTCATGTGTGAATACTATTCATTTATAGTTAAGCTTTTAAAAAGTCACAGGGTTCTTTTAAGATCTAAAATGGTATTTGGACCCAGAAAAGTTTGCTTGATATACTTGACAAAAAATGGCCATGATCACAGTCTTGTTGATATAGAGCCATATTGCTCATCTTTGGTATCTCCTTTGTAGGCATCTTGAGTAAAACAGCCCCATATTTAACGAAGCACATACAAAACACCTGAACCAAATGTGATGCGACCTGTTTTCAAAAAGTGCAGAAGTTCTCTATCGTTACCTCAGACCGCATTGCTTGTCGGTTGAGCCTTGTGATCAAATAAAGCAATATGCCTCAAAAAGCCATGGTTTACAGTAAATTTAGAACATCTAAGTGCCGTTGTTAGGCACGACACGAAGCAACAAAAAAGAGTTATCAGGCCTGTGAAACAAAACCAGTCAAAAGGCTATTCAAAACTAGCCCAATCATGTTTTTTCCCCAAGATTTTCCCCTCTATCTGTGGTCCCCTCTCTCAAAATCGCACTCTGGGGAATGTCCTTCAGAATGGTTTCCAAGCAACACAGAGACACAATGGCGCATTAATACCGAAGTAATGAGGTCACAGGTGTATGTTTCTAGAGTAGAGCTGTGTTCATTGCATGTCGTAATTACTGTAATTTCGAGATACTGTAACAACACATGACATTCTTCTCTGAGCTGTTCCAGAACTCGGAATTATGCATTTCTATGGCAACACTATGGTAACTCCATTTCTATGGTAACCATTCACATGCTTGCAGAACTCGTACTTGAACTCGTGTACATTTTTAAAGATTTTAAAAATTGCAGTGTACTTTTGAGATCTGAAATGGTGTTTGGACCCAAAAATTGTAACACGTAATGTCAGACTTGACAAATTGATATAGAGCCATATTGCAGACTGCAAGTGTGATACTGCTTTTGCCGCCTGACCACCACAGATTGCCTCTGAGGATGTGGAACAGCTCCGAGTAGAACACATGTGTTATCTCAGAATAACTATGACATGGCATGAACGCAGCCTGTCCATGTCCTCAAACTTAGAATTATGAGTTTCTATGGCAATATCAACATCAATGGCACCTAAATGAATCTGGGGCAGTCAGGTGGTACAGCTCTCAGAGCATTGCCAGCTTTCAAGTTATAATTATGAGTTCTATGAGGACGTGAACACTTTGGCATTGATAGTGTTTCCATAGAAATGCATAATTTCGAGTCCGAGGACTTGAGACAGTTCCAAGTCACGTGTTGTCATCTTGAAATTATGGTAATTACGACATGGCATGAACGCAGCATAATTTACAATGGCTTCCAATATGGCTCAACCAATCATAATTAAGGAATCAATATAGCAATGCTTTTTTTTTTCTTTCCTGTAATGGTTCAGATTTATACTTCCCCTTCCAAAATTTTCACTGCCCACCACAAAAGTAAATAATAATTTAATCTGATACATGAAGACAATTGTTATCATTTAGAAAACACTTATATGGTTCTTTTCTTTAAAGAAATTCTAGTAAAAATGAATTGTTCTAAATATTCTAGGAAAGTAATAATTTTAAAGAGACGAATTCATGAATTCAAGGTGTAGAAACGCTTAAAAAGTTATAGGGAATATTATGTAATTATTTTTATTCTACATACTAATATACAAATAATTTCCTTATTAGTGTACTAAAAAAGAAGATACGGGAATCCAAGTCAGACCGCTTCATGGAGAAAGATAAACGGATCTTAGAAGAACTGAAGAGTCTTCACTGTGATCCCCATCCATACTGTTCTGTGTATCCCTCAGAAACCGACCTCAGTAAGTATGATTAAATCTCCTTTTATGTAGTGGTCAAAATAAGACAGTTCATGCTATTTCTCCTGCTTTTAGATTTTCATGCATGAAATGTACCAATAGTTCCTAACATCAGTAATTGTGAATAATCTGATCAATAATGAACAATATCAGTAATTGGGGGCATGTGGGGGGCATACATTAAACTAGGTTGCTTACATATCTTTACACAACAGTCCTAATGTTTTTGATACTTGACTCTTGAAAATGAAACATAGTCTAATATATGTAGTCTCACCACCTTACAATTTCTGTTTGTGGGTAGAAGCTTCTTTGATGTATATTGCCCACAGACAGTCATAATCCTCAAAAACCTGGCAACGCATTAATTGGTTTGCATATCTGTCACTTCATCAGATAGTGTCAGTTGCTTCCTCTAATTAAATGAGGTAGTCAAAATTACACATTTAAGTATGTTCAATAAAGTTGTTGTCATTATGCATTTAAAATATATTTCAGCTTTTTGGAGGATTGTCATGAAAGGACCTCCAGAAACCCCCTATGAGAATGGAACCTTTGAGCTGTATTGTCAGTTTGGCCATGATTATCCAGTAAAGCCACCTGTTGTACGGTTCTATACTCCTGTATCCTTGAGCCTTAGTACTGTCACGGTAATTTTCATAAACTGATTTCTGTTTTTCCATTAATACATTAAGAGTAAAGCATAGAACACTTTAGAAAAAAGTATTTCTCTAGCATTTTGTACTCTATAAAATCCTTAACTGCAGTACAGATTTACCATTGCAACATCAACAGTGTGGGAAGGATTTGCCACAACATATTTGATCGAAACTACTCAGCTGATGTCACTATGAGAGAGATCTTGAATGCTGTATATGGACTTCTGATACTCCCAGAGGCTGACGATCCACTAGACAGGTAGCCTCCTTCTTCACCTGGTGTTTTTTTTTTCATTTCCACTTTAAAACTCTAAAAGTTTTTTTTATTATTTAATGGACTTAACAAATCTGATATAATCAGAACATACCACAGACAGAGATTAAAGTCCATTTAAGTTGTAAAATGCATTACATTATTTATTTAGCGTCAATCTGATTCTGTACATGTATTTTTGTCCACTATCGTATTGTTAGCATATTAGCAGAGGAATTCCTGACTAGCAAAGAACTCTATGAGCAAGCAGCTAAAGATGACACTGCAATAAATGCACATCAGTCCATGGAATCCATTGAAAAGGTAAAATATTTTTCATTTCATTATTACCAACAAACTTAGCCCAGAGTTTTTGGTCATAGAGAACTCATGTTTCTGAATTTTGAAGGACACTCAATTTCATTACTGGACAAACATACATTTTAAAATGTCTTAAGAACAAATAAAAATATATATTTTTGAAGTGGGATTAGAAAAGAAAAGTACTTGAGCAGCCCCTAGGTCAACATTTCAACAGGTTAAAATTGTAAATATTTTATAACGTATAATTCTGAGCTCTGTACACTTGTAGTAAATTAAATTGTGAATCATTTCTGTATGCATATATTTGTTAGGATATTATCCTGTTTTATGATAATAGTTATAAAAAACATTACAACTTTATGTAGGTATGTATGTATTTATTTATTTTTGCATTTCAATCTGTTTTTCAGCAATATATAGGTGAGAGCGATGTTGAAGTGCCTCCTCATCTGGTATGTCCTTTGTCAGGGAAGATGTTCATTGATCCAGTCAAGGCCAAAGGCGGATATGTGTATGAGCGAAGAGCCATTGAGGAACATCTTAAGACGTAAGTTTCAGTGGATTAGTCTCTGAAAAAGTTGAGATTTATTCATAAGTGTGGTTTACAATTTATTTGTGTTAGTGCATTGAGAGTAACTGAGTTAGATGCTCAGAATTGTGCAGGAATTGTCTCTCGTGGTTCTTACTGTTAATGTGGAGTTGCATCATCGAGGTACAGCAAAAGTCTTGGAAAGTGATTTTATTCCTTGAGGAAATATTATGGTATATCAAGGTGCCATTCGCCCACTTTCTAAATGAAACTAAGATTTGCAAAAGGGGTGTCAGGCAGAGGGTGATGGTGAACATGAGTAACAGGGTTCCTTACTAGACAGAGGCCCACAAACAAGCTATTTTCATAAGCCATGATATTATCATAGGCAACATTATATGGTAATAAAATGCTATTAGAAAGGAAGTTGTCTTGCATGCTCATATAGGAGGGATCTGATCTACCTGTGGTGGTCAGCAAAGGAAGTTCCTTGCTTTAATATTGTCTTCTATATTGAGGAGGTTTATATAGTAATAAGATAATAACAGATTTTTTTTTTAAATTGTTGCAGGAACAATAATGATCCAGTAACAGGGAAGGCACTTAGTTGCACAGATCTTACTCAAGATAAGAACGTGAAAAAATCTGTTGTGGAGTATCGTTCATCCCAGATAGAGGAAACAGATTGCTAAATGAAGTAGATACTGTTTTGGCAGAGATTCAACTGCACTATAACAATCACACAATCCTCTATCTATCATATTCATCCCTCATTCATTCAAATTTTACAGGTATACAAGAGAGGTTATTATGGAACCTTGGATTATGGAATCCTCCGCAAGATTAAAAAAAACAAAAAAACAACAACTCACAATTCTGATATTTTTTGTGCAATTTTGAGATTTTTCTCAGAAATTGACGTTTTTTATTTTTAATTCCACGGCAGAAATGGTCTTTCATAGGTTATTGCATACTGAAATATAAATATATTAAATTTTCAATTTCCTTTAAGAAAATTACATTAAAGAAATGTCAACTGTAAGAACAGTTAAACAGATATTCAAATTTACATTTAATGTTATAAATGTATTTTACATTTCAAAAACATCACTCAAATATTATTAGCCTTATCATATATCTGCACATACAATTAAATTAACTGGTATGTATGAGGGGAAGAGTTGCTGTTATATTTTACTAATGTTATTTGTGTTTAAAGTATATTAAATATCCATTTACCAATGTCAACCTGTTTGTCTTGCTGCGTTTATATGTATTCTTTTTTTTTTTTTACAATACCAGGCACAATACATGAGACAAACACACAGAAATGTCTCAAATATGTTAAAATATGTAAACATTGTGTATATATGTTCTAGCTTAATTGAATCTGGCTCAGTTTATACTCAATTTTACATTTTAAAAATTACTTTTGACAGGTCAGAAATCCATGAGGCAAAATTATCTCTAATAATTGACTTGTGATATTCTTTGTCACAAAAATATTTATTTCAAATACATACATAGTATGTAGTTCACAGTACCCTGACTCTCCAGTGTTGGTCTGTTTTGAAGGCATATGCTAAGTGAATTTATATATAGACTACAGACAACTTTTTAAAATTAAAATGGACATTTTATTGCAGATCATAACATAACACTTCAGTTTTCATAAAGTTAACCTATAAATGGTTTAAAGCATTGTAAACAGGGTGGGGCCGCCTCTCATCGGGGATGGTGATAATAAATGGTATTTGTGATCACAACAGTCTTCAGCAATTAATGCACCAAAGGTTGCTGCTCAGCCTGAAATCCTTGAACAACTTCCTGATTTATGTGGTTCAGTTAGGGTTGAATTTCACCATCAATGCAACAACAAAATGCACTAAGAATCAGTATTCATCCTCATGTATGTCACATCAGTCTTTCTGGCATGTTAGGAAGCCCCTTATAGACAATTCATTAGAGGAAACACATAATTAAAAGAACACAGATGGCAACAGCTGTAAAACTACTCAAGAACCTTTGGCTTCAGGTACATATGGAAGATCTAGTCGACTCAACTAGTGATAATTAAATATCTTTTAGAGTGGAACACATGAAAGCATCAAACACGCACAATCATACATACTTGTCTGTCTTGTCTTAGTGAAGCAACGGGTGTCTTTATCTTTAATCAAACAAATGACCACCCAGACATCCTAGATCTGGACAACATGTCCTGATCTTCACATTCAGAATTTCAAAGAGTAACTTTTAAGATCCTTCTCCAAATAATCTCGGGAAGCCTTGCACATTATGCTTGAATCAATTCAGTCACAGCAAGATTCAAATGTGACAATTACCATTCTAACTTTTTGAACTACAGTGTTTGTGCATTTGAATGAAGCAACACTAAGAGTCCTCCTGCATCCTTCAGAAAGTCCTGACTGGGTTCTCCAAAGATGAAGAACTCAAGCTAAATGGATAAATAGGAGAAAATGGCACGGTTGCAGAATATAATGTATCACGGTTCACATGAGCTTGTTTATAGTTTTATTAACTTTGCAAAAGGTGCACAATGATAGGAAATGCCCATTGGGAATGGTGATTTTGGGCAGATTATGGGGCAGATCTGAAACCATTAGGGAGTTGTTGCTGTTGCCCGGCCACTCTTCATCTTCTCCAGCCTTTTCGAGAGATGGCTGTTACTGGACTCCAACTCTTCAATCTTGTCCAGTGCAGAGCGTAACTACCATGAAAAAAAGTTGTGCAAGCTATGCATTTTATTGTATGTACATATAAGTAGAACTTTTTTTTAACGAAAGCAGACTATTTGACTATTGTACCTCACGCTGCAGTTTGCGTTTTTCAGCTTTGAGTTCGTCCTCCACCTTCTCTGCGTTTTCAGATGCGGCTTTGTAACGGGTCACCTGACCCTCGAGCCTTGTGACCTACAAAATGAGTTAATTAAAACAACTTCAAATGTTATTTCACTATTTCATATTTTAAAAGGGTAAAATGTGTTACAATTATTAGTAATAAAATATATTAAAGGAACTCACATTCTGTTCATGTGCTGTGACTTCTTGCTCTGATTTGACAAGCTTAAATTTGAGGTCATTGATTTGTCTGTTGGCATCCCCTGAAATAAGGAACAATTACACATTTCTCAACATCTCAGGCTGAGGGTCTTACATGCTGAGGGTCTTACATGCTCTGGCAATAAACCAAACCTGTTAAAAATGATTGCTAACAATGTAATGAATGTTGTGAGCTGTAGAAAAGTTTCTAAAACGTTTGCTCTGAAGCTGACTGAGTGCAGGCAGTTTCTTACTCTGTATATCCATGATGTTGGAGTCAGCGCCGTTCTCCAGCACATCTCCCTCTGGGCTGGACGCATCCTCTATACCATTCTTCTGTTTCTTCTGCTCAAGTTGACATTTCAATCTCTTAACCTGAACAGAATAAAACAGAAAATCTTACTTGTAATGGCACAAAATGAGGACAAAGTCAATGTAAAGTAACTGCCAGAAACACACCTGCTCTATTAAGTTTTCCCTCTCATCAACAAGTTTTCGCAAGCGAATTTCTGAAAAGCGAGTTCAACAGATAGACAATTAGACAAAAACCAACATAATTTTTTCTTGCAGGTTTTTTTTTTTTTGGGAAAGACAACTGTATATCCACGTCAATATGATAAGCACTTTTGGCTACATTCATACATTTTTAACAACTACAGTTAAACATCTAAAACATGTCTTTTGCAATAATAAAATATTACATTCTCATTTTAAAACAAATTCCAAAGTTAGACAGGAAACATTTCACATACCAGGGGTGGGAGGAGCCAAAGGCATGGAGGGGGAGGAGTCAGGGCATGCAAAAAGTGAGGCTATCCTATGCTGGGATGTGAATGATGAGGATGGACAACATGCAGAAACTTCAGTGACATTAGAGGCTTCAGCCTCATGTAGTCAAATCTCTCAGCGTTCACTCAATCAGTACATCTATTACATGTCAGTGTTTTTCATGATGTGAGCTTACTTGAGGTTATGCGATGAGTGTGTGACGTACTATAATTCATGTCCTAAAAATTTAAACTGTCATGATTAAAAATAAATAAATATTTTCAAATCATTAAAAATAAGTCATTTTTATCTGAAGCAGTTTAATTAAATTTCCTCTATCATTGAATAATAAAAATGTATCCAGTCAGCAGGAAAATTTAATTATGACAAAAAATTTCTGCTGTAACACAATCAATAAACAATAGTGTAAAACATATATTTGCTTACATTTTATTTTAACATAAATAGTTAAGTTAACATTCACTAGGTCTCAATGTCCCAACAGTATCTTCACCAAACAGAATAAAATATTTCCATTTGTTTTCAATCATATCTCCCAACAAATTAATTGTAAAAACAAAACGTAACAACAAAGCTCCAGTCAAAATTTAGAGGAATGTTTAATAGGGGTTGGCACACAATAACAATTTGTTATTTACCACAATTTTAAACAACATAACATCCATTTAAACCAAATATATTACGGGTCCTTTGTAACTGAAAAGATTGTAATTAAGAAGCTGCTAAACATGACTGCAGCACAGACAGAAAGTTGGTAATTTCCAAAAGAGAAACACGTATTACTCATATATTATTATGAGAAACATTTTATTCATGCTCATGTACAATTTCATAATAAATAGGACACTTTATACCCATTACTGCTAGCATTTAATGTGTGACTGGTTTTGGGATTTTAAATACAGTTTGAACTAATTTCCTGTGTTCATTCAGTATTGTTATTCAGGTGTAAAACATTCATGTATAAAATATGTTTGCTGAAACAGCTGCAGTGACTGATAATTGGGCTTGACTGTAAGATCACTTTGGTTTTTTAGGGTTCTCCAAAGTAATGGTCCCAAAATAATTTCATTAGGACCTACATAAGTGCAAATTACTTCTTAAACTGAAGATGCTGAGAAGAGACTCAGCAATGTCCTTGTCTATTAAGACATTTTACAATCGTCTTTCCCCTTGCCCTTCCCTTTCCCTTTCCCACTTTTCTTAGATTCTTTTCTTTCATCTTCCCTGTTGCTTTCTGCGGTTTCCTTCTCAACGTCCTGATCTCCTGAAATATTTGATGCCTTTTTTTCGTGATGAATAGTACTATTGACCTCTTGGCCTACATTTCTTGTCTCCATCTCTGAGATCAGATTAACTTCTTCATTGAGCGTCACATCTTCCAATGCCTGCCGATGCTCCTCAAATGCGTCTTCTTTAATTCCAGTAATATCATGCTGCTGATCATTAGGTCTGACTTCACTGTTGATTTGGCTGTCCTCTGTTAAACATCTTTCTACATCTGTTGTTGTTTGTGGGTTTTCTGTGTCTTGTCCATCATCTTTCTGCTCCTTTGGCTTTGATTCCTGATCTGCAAGTTCTAGATGTTCATCTTCTTGAGTTTGGTCCTCATCAGTGACATTGCTTTGGTGTTCCTGGCTTGCTTCTTGGACATTTTCTTTTAAAAGAGTAACTTCCTCATTTGGCTGATCTAGAAAGTTTTTTAGAGGGGCATCTGATGATGCTTCAAGATCCATTTCATTAAAATCAAATGATTCTACGTCATCTTCCTCTTCCTCATCTCCTTCCTTGAGCTCTTGAGCAGCCACATCTGACTTCACCAGAAGGTCTTCTTCATCTTCAGGCAGTTGCACTTCAAGTGTAACTTGATTTTGGATTGATCTTTCCTCCTCATCTTTTTCTACCTTGGGTTTTTGGTCAGAAGCATCTGACTCTCCAACAGTTTCCTGAATTGCTTCATTGGCAGACAGGTGATCCTCATGCACAACCTGAACCTGGGTTTCAATGAAAAGAGTGTTGTCGACATGGCTTCCATCAAACACTGTTTCAGTAGGCACTTTAAGATTTTCTTCATCCAGTCCATCTTGTGTCTCAACCTCTTCCTGGTCCAGTTCTGCTCCAATACTGTCTTGAAGTTGGCTTTCCATTGGCTGGTCAACAGGTTGTTCCTGGATTACCCTTTCAGCTTCATTTTCCACCTTCTCCATTACAGGGGAAGTGGGATGAGCAGAGCCATCTTGATCTTCAGGGTTGGTGGTCCCATCTAGAGCAACATTCAGGAGCTTTTCCTCCTGTTCTACTTCACAGTTCAGATGACTCTCCACTTCCTTGATGTCTTCCGATGCAGATTTCAATGATTTCAACTCAATGTTCTCAGAGCTGCTGGTGGACTCAACACCCCCTTCAACAGCATCCATGGACTGAGCAGAAGGTTCATGAGGCAGTGAAGTCTTTGTTTCTGAAGATACAAGCTCGCAGCTAAAGATTACAGCTTCAGAGTCAGGATTTGTTGAATCCTCAGTGTGTTCATCAATTATGTTTGCGGGGTTAGAGATAATATTGTTGGACAGATCATCTGAAATCACACTATTTCCAGATTCAGGGCAATTAAAATTTGAGATTGTTTTAGAAATTTCTGCTAAATCAGCTTCATCTGTAACTAACATAATTTTATCTTGAGTATCATCAGCATTTATATTTGTGCTTGTTGTTTCGATACCATCCAATTCACTGGTTCTTTTAGCATCATGTGGGACATCTGTATTCATTGTTGTTTTGGATTTATCATTCCCTAAGGGATCCTGATGGTTTCCTTCTAGATCACCCTCCATTTTTTGGTTTGGATTGTCTTCACTACAAACGGTTTCATTCTTGTCATCTATCTTTGTGTCACTCTCTTCCTTGTCACTCTGTTTCTGCTTCTGCTTGTTTTTCTTTTTCTTTTTCTTCTTTTTATTTGAAGCACTTACACCTTGGGTTTTAGCAAGCTTCTCTGTCTGAAATGATTCTACAGGCTCCTCTTTGAGTTTATCATCAAGCACAGTCTCACCAGGTTTATCAGTTTCATCATGGACTGAACCAGAGACCGACTCTGAAGGAGTTTCCACTTTGATGACCTGACTAGGTTTGACGCATTCTCTCTCTTGTTGATCTGTCTCCAAATGTCCATCCTTGTGAACTTTGCACCCTAATTCCACAGTATCACCTCTTGAATCTTCCGGTATATGTGCCTCAGATTTTATCTCCTCCTTGGGTCTTGTTGCAGTGAGTTCATCATCACCAACAGAACTTGGAGGTTCTTCAGGTCTATTCTCAAGCTGCCCTACACCCTGAATCATTTGGTCCCCAAGTTCTCCATTCTCCATACTTGCTACTAAAGGTGTGTTTGAAGAACTGAACTGGGCATGTGAAAACTGCTGATTCCCTGGCACCCCGTCATCCAAATCTTTTTGTTGCTGGTCTTTACACACCTTCAACTGATGAGTGCCTGGGAGATGATTGAGGTGTCAGTAGTTAAAGCCAAAAGAAATATGCCTGTAGAAGCCATTGAATATTTGGCAAATGTTTAGAGCAAGAAGAAAAAGACAGAGGGAAAGGGGTGAAGAAACGAAGACTCCATGGCAAAGCTCTTAAACACATACAAATCAAATGTGTTGAAGGATGTCCCAAAGAAGAAAACCCCACAGTAATGTCAAGAACTAAACAAACTACTCTGCAAATCCTTCTCTTGATTTTGATTTGAAAACAAGGATGATGAAATATTTTCAGCAATTTTATAAACACTTGTCCAGCAGAGTATTGGAATAAGGACTCAAGAAAGAGACATGACTCTATAGTGTTAACTTTCATTCTAGCTGTATATGCAAAGCGGTTACAGGGAAGAGGAAATTGTGAGAGATGTTAATGTGAAGGTGCATTTGTACCACGTACACAGAAATAGTTTGGTTAGACTTGGCTCAAGCTGTACAAGATGAAAATGCAAAGTGACAAAGATAAAAAATGTTAGCGTGCAATGAATGAAGTTAAGAAAAGCAGCTTACCTAGTATGCTACTCCCATCTCGGATTTCAGCTGATGCTGTTTGAGAATTCTGATCAGCCTTTCCGACTTCTTCACCTGTTTCTCCATTGGTGGCCAAGTCGGGTCCAAGGACAATGCCATGTTTCTGGACAGGAAAACAATTTAATGTTAGTTTACTTAGTATAAAAACAGATCCGTGTTAATTTTAGATGCACTGAGCCTAGAGTTATTATTTTTAAACGTATATATTTGTGGATGCAAAAATATTATGATTATGATTCGGTTTACTCCGTTAGAAGCTGAATGTTAGCTGAATCAGTCTCGATTTATATTATATTCTGAATCTTTAGATTACTAAAAATTATTACAAAGCTGTTTTGTTAGGAAATGTTAATGAGAAAATAATTAGCCCTAGTTTTCTCCACACATATCAATACCTTCAAAATATCTTTGAGCTGAACAACCTCATCTCTAAGCTCATCCCGCTCATTTCGAATGGCATCAGAAAATTCCTTCTGCCTCTCTAATGCCTGAACAGCAGTGATTTGGCAAAGGTGCAGCAAAGAGGAGAAAAAGAAGGTGAAAGCAATGATAACATCAGTGCTGCAGACAACAAGAACAGTTTGGCAATGACAGACAGATTGTAGCAGGAAACAGATGTAGAATCAAGCTAATCGACAACTATATGTTTGAAAGGTGAGATTATAATTCTCTTAAAATGAAGGTAAATGACAAATAACATTTTTACAGGAGGGATCTGAGGAATCATACCCCAATTTTTTTATTCTTCCACTCAATAGTTTCCTGGAGGTCAGAAATCTCCCTAAAATAGCCATCTTGCTTGAGCCGTAATTGACGGATCTCCTACAGAGAGGTATTGTGCAGGGAAGAAGAACAAAGATGAAGGAAGGAGAGAAGCTGTTAAAGCAGATGGGCAGATAAGCCAAGCATTTGAATAAGACAAAGGTTTATAGCACAGAGACATAAATACTCACAGTGAGCAGTTCTTCACTCTGTTTCAATGTCTCCTTCAATTCATTGAACTGAAACTGCAGTATACTATGAGCATGCTTCTCTCGTTCAAGGTCCTAAAACATAAAACTAGCTTTAGTTTTTTTATTTACTCTTTAAATTTAATATTTAAGAGTGTCATCACTGAGATTAAAATACAAAAACGCCATTTGTACACCATTCTATTTTAATCATAAAACGAAAAGAAAAAAAAGATTACAAATGATAAAAATAAAATTGCACTCTTACTATGGTCTAAACGTAATTTATTATTTGTGATTTGCTAATGTATTACAACAAAGCATTACTGCAACTTCTTATTATGCACACCTGACTGTACAGACCTTACACTTTTCCTCAAGCTCTCGGCGTGTTTCAAAGAGCATCTCCTCCAGTTCCATTAAAGAGTCTTTCAAAGTGTCCACTTCATACATCATATTGGTCTTCTCATTGTCCAGCTGTGCATTGGATACCATGGCCTTACGGTACTTTTCCTCCATTTCCAAAAGGGAATCCTTCAAAAAGTCGGACACCACACTGAAAACCAGCAAACACTCACAAACACATCTGAACATGCATTACAATACCTCAACCTCTACATCAGTCTTGAACACAATTTTAAACTAAATTTCTCATTCAAATTAAAATCAAATCAAATTAATTAATGGAAAGGGATGTGTATGATATGCTTTGGAGAATAAGATAAAGTCAAAGATGGAAGCAAGGCAGAGAAAATGAGGCTATAGACTTCAGTGGCATAGATGTATAAACATGCAAGACGAGAGACAGATAAGAACCACAGACTAATATCATATAATCTCATCTGGTTAAAAAGCACAAAATATGTTGTGCCAGCACTGTCATATATAACTCAAACACAGCAGGTTCTCACTGGGCTTTTGACTGGCACTGCCTTTACCAGCCATGTACCTTGAGCTCTTTGAGGTTCTGCATGTGCTTCGCCTCCACATCTTGAATCTGATCCTTAAGCTCGTGGATCTCCTGAATGAAAAGCATGAAGAGTGAGGATGAGGAGGAAGGATAAAGGATGCAGTGGAGGAAGAGCAATGAAAGGGTAAAGAACGCCAGACTGATTTTCGGATTAATTACTGTGCAAGAAACAGTACAAAGTTGTAGAAAATAACAGTGAAGCAGATCATAGAAGGTGGTCAGTCCTGCTCCTGAAGAGTTTAACACACAAACATCTTAAGTTATCTTGTTCAGCGAATCGATGCATTTTTGCAATAAAAATATCCATATTCAAAATGTAATAATCACTTTAATCTAGCTTGTGCCAACAGTTGTACACGGAAGCAGCTCTGGGCGGATGACGTATGAGGTCGGCGTTGCGCATGCGCCGGTGAGTCTCGTGAAAACCATCACGATCAAAGGAAGCAAAGTTTCCTTACTTTAGCAAAGCAAAACCAGTCTCCTCTTGGCTTATATCGAAATCCTCCGACATTCTTCTTTACAAATCATCGTTTTGTACTTCTAATAAGTGACCGTTGTGTTGTTATGATCTCTCTGCTGCGTTTCCGCATTCGTTACTTCTGAGCGGAGCATGCGCAAAGCTGACCTCATACATCATCCACCCGCAGCTGCTTCCGTGTACAACTGTTGGCGCAAGCTACATTAAAGTGATTATTACGTTTTGAATATGGATATTTTTTTTACAAAAACGCATGGATTCGCTACAGGAGGCCTTTGTTCACCCCCCGGAGCCGTGTAAGACACTTTTTATGGATGGGCGCTTTTTATTTAACTTTTTTTGGACTGATGCATGCAACTCCCACTGAGTGGCATTAAACAGCTTGAAAGATCAAGGACAATTTTTAATATAACTCTGATTTTATTTGTCTGAAAGAAGAAAGTCATACACTTAGGATGACTTGAGGGTAAGTAATTTTATGGGCTAATTTTCATTTTTGGGTGACTAACCCTTTAACTCTGTTGGAAGGCAGATCACTAGGAACAGGACTGAGCAACAGACAAAGAAAATGATAGTGTGCTGAGCTGCTGTCTGTGAAAATTGTTTCTGTGAGCAAGATGAGTGATTAAAATGAGCAATGCATTTTTATCAGACGAATTTATATTAGAATATAATATTTATTAAAGATGCCTGTTACAGTGACATTAACTTGGATTCAAGATTATAGCACTGTAAACAGCAAAAGCATACCATGAAATCATTACATAAAACTGCTGCTTAAATTTAAACTGGCAGTAGACAAAGAGATCAGGACACACACCTTGATTTCCCTTATGGATGCTTCTGTGTCAGCAGAGATGGATGTATCTCCGCTTCCTCTCCGTGAGGATGTCCCACCCAGAGAGGTAAGAGTGGTGCCAGAAATAGTTGATGCTCGTGAGGATCCCTAAAAATACAGCAAGTCATAGGTCACATCCCTTGGTTATAGAGTTTATGATGAGAATATAGGCTTAAATGGTTAAAAAGATAAACAAATTGGCAAAAAAAAAATCACAAACCTTTTCCAAGTAGTCTCGCTCTAACCTGTCATCAACCTGTAAATAAACAAGATGATACACAGTCAATAGATTTTGTAGTCTTGCAAAAATCATGTCAAGCCATCAAGTCTCTTATTCATTCGGATTCATGCTGTCCACACACAAAAAAGTTAGTAAAAATATATTTTTCCATTAGAGGAAGAAAATTAGTTCAAGTCAAGTTGCAAAGATTCAAAACACAATGATTGCATTTGATCAATAACATTGATAAATCAAAATGCAAGCAGCAAACAAGTCTGTAATAATTCTCAAGGTGTTTGCGAATACGTCTTTTACAATGAACCTGAATTATAATATTAACAATTGGACATTTCTATCAAACATCATGACAAGCATCAGACTTCTGTGTTTTTCTGCACATAAAATCAGTTCACTGAATCAGTTGACCACTGTCCATCTCACATGCAGACTATCACCTCAATTCAACATGCCAATACACACACACACACACAATTTAAACCAGGGCATCAGCCACCACAAATCACATGAACCCGAAGATTTCACTCTCGTACCATAGAAAGCCTCCCATTAACATTTGGCAGGTCAGGGATGACCACACGGTCAAGATCTCTAGAGAGGCCACTGATACTAGCTGTGCTGTGCATGAAACTAGCCACTGAGCTGATGCAGTCCTCCTGGAAACCACCAGATAGCAGCAATTGACATCAATGCGAGAGGTATTTCAGCTATTTGTGAAGTCTCAACTGTCCAAATTTAACAGTTGGCTTTTTGCATGCACCCAAAGAAAGAATGCACACAAACACACATCACTTCAGATGTCGCTTTTTACACTGTTAAAGTAATTCAATCCTACTTAATAGGAAAACTATCAAGTATTTAAACAATTTAACAGACTAAAAATTTATTCATCCACTGACTCAGCTAGAAACATTAACAATCAATGACACACAGTCATTAAAAGAAAAAGCCCCAATGAACTGGATGCATGTAGCTGTAACTGAATCTGTCACTGAGAAAGCAAATTATGAAATATAATTGTGATGGTCCATGATCATCTTGGGCATCAGTGACAGTGAAGTTGCTCACCACCGGACTGCCACACACAGAATTTGCTCTGGACGAAGTCCTAGAGCTTGAGCCCAGGTAACCACTATATTCAGAGGACTGGAGGAACACACACACACACACACAACACACACACACACACACACACACACACACACAGACACACACACACACACACAATGAGAACATTAAGAATCAGAGAGAGTAAGAGATACAAAGCACATGTATATACACAAAATGAATTGAAGATTGTCAGACATTTCATGCCTTCATCACACATCTACAAGATTTTCAAAGAAAAAACAAAACAAGGAAGAAAAGTACAAATCTACGTGCAGTACAAATTCACAAGCAGAGAAAAACAAGCTGGTAGAAAACTCACCACTGTGACAACATACAGGTGCATCTCAATAAATTAGAATGTCATGGAAAAGTTCATTTATTTCAGTAATTCCAACTCAAATTGTGAAACTCGTGTATTAAATAAATTCAGTGCACACTGATTTTAAGTCTTTGGTTCTTTTAATTGGGTGATTTTGGCTCACATTAACAAAAACCCACCAATTCACTATCTAGAATATTAGAATACTTCATAAGACCAATAAAAACACATTTTTAGTGAATTGTTGGCCTTCTGGAAAGTATGTTCATTTACTGTACATGTACTCAATACTTGGTAGGGGCTCCTTTTGCTTTAATTACTGCCTCAATTCGGCGTGGCATGGAGGTGATCAGTTTGTGGCACTGCTGAGGTGGTATGGAAGCCCAGGTTTCTTTGACCGTGAGCCTTCATCTCATCTGCATTTTTTGGTCTCTTGTTTCTCTTTTTCCTCTTGACAATACACCATAGATTCTCTATGTGGTTCAGGTCAGGCGAGTTTGCAGGCAAATCAAGTACAGTAACACCATGGTCATTTAACCAACTTTGGTGCTTTTCGCAGTGTGGGCAGGTGCCAAATCCTGAAAAAATTAAATCAGCATCTTCAAAAAGATGGTCAGCAGAAGGAAGCATGAAGTGTGCTCCAAACTTCTTGGTAAACGGGTGCAGTGACTTTGGTTATCAAAAAACATAGTGGACCAACACCAGCAGATGACATTTTACCCCAAATCATCACAGACTGTGGAACTTAACACTGGACTTCAAGCCAACTTGGGCTATGAGCTTCTCCACCCTTCCGCCAGACTCTAGGACCTTGATTTCCAAATTAAATACAAAACTTGCTCTCATCTGAAAAGAGGTCTTTGGACCACTGAGCAACAGTCCAGTTTTTTTCTCCTTAGCCCAGGTATACGCCTCTGACGTGTCTGTGGTTCAGGAGTGGCTTAACAAGAGGAATACGACAACTGTAGCCAAATTCCTTGACACGTCTGTGTGTGGTGGCTCTTGATGCCTTGACCCCAGCCTCAGTCCATTCCTTGTGAAGTTCACTCAAATTCTTGAATAGATTTGGCTTGACAATCCTCATAAGGCTGCGTTCTCTCGGTTGATTGTGACTCTTTTTCTTCCACACTTTTTCCTTCCGTCAACTTTCTGTTAACATGCTTGGATACAGAACTCTGTGAAAAGCCAGCTTCTTTGGCAATGGATGTTTTTGGCTTACCCTCCTTGTGAAGGGTGTCCATGATTGTCTTCTGGACAACTGTCAGAACAGCAGTCATCTCCATGATTGTGTAGCCTTGTGAACCAAACTGAGAGACCATTTTGAAGGCTCAGGAAACCTTTTTAGGTGTTTTGAGTTGATTAGCTGATTGGCATGTCACCATATTCTAATTTGTTGAGATAGTGAATTGGTGGGTTTTTGTTAATGTGAGCCAAAATCAGCCCAATTAAAGAACCAAAGACTTTAACTACTTCAGTCTGTGTGCATTGAATTTATTTAATACAAAGTTTCACAATTTGAGTTGAATTACTGAAATAAATGAACTTTTCCACGACATTCTAATTATTTGAGATGCACCTGTACATGCCTGTTAATGTCTTACAGATCCTTTGTTAGAGAACAAACTAGATGGGTAGTTGACATGAAATTTGACTTATAACCTGAAGTGTGACATGCTATATGACAATGCCGGCTGTTCTGACTCACAGCCTGTAAGTATGTTTTTTATATTTAAATGATTTGCCACTGATGATTCAAATGCAAGTTTGAGCAGTGTAGAGTAGCGCTTGTTGTTTTTTCGTTTTTTCTCGTTTCTCCGATCATAAATGCAGACAAATGGTTTTATGTTTACGCGGCACGATACGCAACGCAACGCGTAAAAAGAAAGTATAAGTCATTATAATCCGTAATTATGTCCCCACTGCATGCAACAAATGCCTCGTTTGTAGGGCTGGGTAAAAATATAGACATCTTGATTATAATCTATTCTAATTTTTACGAAACTATATTGATTCTTAAATCCCAAGAATCGATTAGTCTAGCCTGTTTTCAGGTAATAGACGGAACGTTGAAAGGGCACTTCCCATCAATAAATCGCAATAAGCATTGTGCTTTGGTACTTTTAATATGAAACAGTCTCAGATTTCAAATTATGTTCATTGTATTGCAGTATTTAAACAATAAATGCCGTTTGGCGCTGTTTAATTTGAAGTGACAGATCGCTGGACCGCCTCAGTTCAGTAAACGCAGCAGCGTGAAGCGCGCGTGAACTGATCATCTCCTCCACATTAATACCAGTTTCAGCACAAAATACTCATGACTAAACACCCGAAGGTAAGTTAAAAGAAAGAGTACAACTTTACAATCCATATCCTGTCTCATGTAACGCTCAATCAGTGTTTCAGCCGTGCAAAAACGTCAATATAACAGCTTGTAAACAATATCACGTAACGTCACATTTACCTCAGAAAGCATATTTGGTGACCATAAACTCATTAGTCCGATAGAAAAATAAACTGTAGAGAGGAGCAACGAAATATATGCACCATATAACATTTATTATAAATGTATATAATATACTGTTCTTCAATGTTTAATTTATGATTTGGTTTATGACAGCCACACCCTTTGAATGTTAATATTTTAAAAAAAAAAAAAAACTGAAGTACGAAATACTTTTGTTATGTATTGTACCTTTTTTATACAAACTGCATTAAGTGTATTGTCAGCAGTTGTATTTAGCCTAAAAAATCAGTCAGTTTAAAACCTTCAATATTATAGTATGTAGTAAAAAACTCAAAAAAAAAAAAAGATCTAAGAAAAAAAAAAAAAATAATCAAAAAAAAAAAAAAAAAAAATACATAAAAAATAAAAATAAAACAAAAAAAAAAAAAACATAATAAAAAACGAAAAAAAAAAACAAAAGCAAAAAAAAATATAAAAAAGAAAAAAAAAAAAAAAAAAAAAAACAAAGCGGAGGTTGAGATGATTAGTAATACAAGGCACCTGAAACCGAATAGCCTGAGGAGAGTCAATGGTGGAGAGAATGTCATGAATCCTAGTAAGAAGACATGCGGAAGAAAGCATCCGGAACCCTCACCGGATGATAATCCCTGAATGAGAAATACAACCTCTAGGAGAGCTCTACACCAAAATTTCGTGGAAAATTGAAATACCTTCTTGCCTCGAATACCTACATGTCTTACAAAATACCAAAAAACAATACCACACTAGCGTCTACCCCCTTCTAGAAAACGACGAAACCCAGAAAATAAAAAATAAAACAAACCAAAAACAAGAAAAAAATAGAAATAACACAAAAAACAAAAAAAAAACCAAATAACACCATAAAAAAAAAAAACAAACCCAAAATCAACAAAACCAAAAAACAAAGAACACTAAAACACGACAAAAACAAAAATAAAATAACAATTTAAACAACTGAAAAAAAAAAAAACAAAAAAACTAAAAAAAAAAAAAAAAAAATCATTAACCTAAAAATAAACACAAAAAAAACAAGTAAAAACGACAACAACTAATAAAAAAAAAATAAAAAAAAAACACCTAAAAAAACAAACAATAAAACACAACATCCAAGACAACAAACCGGTCTCCAAGTCCCTACCTCCGTCCCCCTGACTCTAATGTATATTTTACAGCTTTATTTATGAGATTTTTTTCCCTTGAAAATTTAGCACGTGAACCAGATATATATCCAAAATAATCGATATTGAATAGAACAGAATCGAATTGTGAATCGAATCGTGAAATGTGTGTCAAAACCCAGCCCTACTCTTTTGTAATGGGTTTTATTGTTTTTGTCTCGTCGCGCCGGGACACGGCATCACAGTATGGTAAGGGGCATAACATTTCCGTTACACGCTTGAGGTATTCGGCCAATTACAACGCACTGGATAGCTGGCCAATCACAGCACACCTTGCTTTTCAGACCAATGAGCTTTGTAAAAATCGACGCGTTTCAGAAAGGCGGGGCATAGAGGAGAAACAATAATGTACAGTATGTGGAAAATAATGTGTTTTTTAACCTTAAACCACATAAACACATTGTATTACACCAAACACCCAAAATAATGTTCTTTTGAGCAAAGTCATATGACCCCTTTAATGAGAAAAACGAAATTAAATTAAAATAGAAAAACACCTACAATCATTTTTAGCTTTATGTCATTCACAAAACCCATTTCAAGTCTTTAAAAAAGCATTTCTTTGACCTGCATAAGCAACCTTTTTTAGCCTCTAAATCACACACAACAACCCCACTATGTGCAAAAACATATACAAGTGATATTTTGAGAATTATCTGAGAGACATAACATTATAAGGGTATAGAGGAACCCTGAATTTAATCATGATGAGTCAACATTACAAATTATGTTTAAAAAAATAAAAACATGCTAATGGTTAGAGAACTGACTCCACAGGTTAACAGGGTGTAACACTGTAATTTTCATGCACAGTTTAGCTCTATCCAGTGGCGGCTCGTCGGGGGAGGCAGGGGAGGCACAGCTTCCCCATAATTTTGAGGTGAAAATGGGAGGAGGCCGATTTAATGTTAATAAAATTCACAATTCATTTCAGTTCATGTCTCAGAATGTGTATTTTTTGTTTGTAATTTCACAGTTGTAATACCATAACGTGAAAGCGCCGGTTTTCTATCGCGAATGTGCCGAATCTGCTGATGTAATTACAAATGCTGGTGCTAGAGAAGGGGAGGGGGAGGCCGAGCGAGCGCTGAGCTCTCGTGCCTCCGTTGGTCAAAAAAATTAGCCAATCACCATCGAGTGTTCACTTTCAGCGCTGAGGAGTGTTGAGAAAAGAAACCTCGCCAAGGAGACTAGCCTCCCTTCTGATATCAACCAATCATCATAGAGACGTAAATTACGTGATATTAGTTTGAACGTCTGCCGCTGCACTGATAATGTACCAAGTAGCCTACTTACGATGAGTCGTGATATTGAATATTTGATCGCCAACAGATTTACCAAGCTGCCATTCAAACAATATATATACAAATTTAGGGAAAACAGACTAAGCTGGATATAGGCTACAGCAGTCGGCTTAATTAAATGGAACAACAGGCAGCTCTCTTTTAACACAGACTTTTAAGAAGGGATGGATGTTTGCTTCTAATGATAGGCCAAGTAAGTGAAATTATATTATCTTGCTGTATGTATGTCGTTTTCTTTACGTTTTCTGACTAAAAGCAACCAAAAAGCCATTTTAAAGTGGTTAAGCAAATAATAATAATAATAATAATAATAATCGGCAGGGATCCCAGACCAATACAATTAGTGTGCCTCCTCTATTTTAAAACCCACGAGCCGCCACTGGCTCTATCATTCTTACAGCACGAGCACTGGAGCGTCGAGCGTCACTGTAGAGACTGTCCTCATATAGAGAGCCCTGATGATGGACAGATATAAACACACAGAAGAGAAACAACTTTTATATCACCTTCTCACGCCTCGAGGTCTTACCCATAACCACTCTGGGCAAGTGAGCACGCAAACTCAGTTCTCCTTTTGTGCACAGTGCATCAATACAGCTGTCTTTCATCACATTCAGATTCCATGTCATCTGCTTTCTGTCAGGTTAGTAAGGAAAAGGTCTATAACTAGTATGAATACACACTATAACTAGTGTGTATTTTTTCAACATTTTAATTATCAAAATTGTATATGCTGATATTATTATTCATTAGATAAATCACCTTTTAAAATGTCAACTGACTCAGAATAATGTAAAAGTCAGAGCAAGATCACAAGATCACAGAATATTGGTGAAAACAGTAAATAAGTATATATATACAGTATATATACATACATACATATATACTTATTTACTGTTTTATATATATTTCCTCAAGTGTTTGTAGTCTGTGCGGGTTTAAGATCTAATAACCCCAGATGACCTGCTGTGGATGAGAGTGAAAGTATCTAAATCGTGTGTAGAGAGCCGCACATATTATTCTACAGGAAGTGCTGTGGGGCAGAGGGTAATATGAGGAGCAGCACAAACCCTGTGCTTCTTGCTGTGCAGCAAAGACAGCTAAACAGACAGGAGAGATGAACATTTCAAATGATATTCAGGATGAAAAAAGGGGAGAATAACTGCAAAATAAGGTGGACATGAGAAAAAAATTGATAAGTACAATAAAAGAGAAAGAGGGGATTTAAGCAGTGGATAGATATTCAGTGGGATGAAAGGAGAGGATGAAGATGACAGACCTGGTAGCCATTGTAGGAAGGGGCTTGATGTTTAGAGGAATAATTACTGCTGCTGTACAGCTTAGATGAATAGCAGGCATTCTAAAATGATGGGAAATAATACAGATAATTGAATGATGAACTGATGAAGACAGAAGTGTGAGAGATGTACAGAGTGACGGTGGGAGAGGTAATGTTGAGGGAGACCATCTAACTGTTTTATCACACTAAAATGTGCAATGCAAGGGCATCATGCCAGCTGAAGTCAGAAGTGGTACTAAATGGGCTTTTCACACTTGAAAATGTTTACCCAGGATCATTTTTTTTTTATTTTTGCAATAATTATCTTATTTCATGATGTACACTGTTTATACATTACCCAGGGTTGAGACTTCACAGTTCACATATTTGGAAGTGTAATTTGGCGATCAAAAGATTTTAAAAATGTCAAAATCAAAAATTTTAGTGTGAAAAGCCTTTGACTTTGCTACAATTCGCATGCATAAAACTGTTGCATAGAAACACACCTGTACTAATTAGTCATGTTACTTCTACGATTTTACAAGTAACTATCTAAATCCTAAATTCTTCAGTTTATTTTATCTGGTCTAGCTGGTCTGCCAGACTGGCCAAGCTGGTATTAAGCTGGCTGGCATGCTGGTTTCTCAGTTTGAGTGTCCAAACCCCTTTAAAACCAGCAAACCAGATCAGCCTGAACAGGTTAACAGCAAATCAGCTAAAATTATGTTTTTTAGTGGTCGACAAATATAGATTTAAGAAAAAAGAAAGCAATATAGGCTTAACAAAGTAAATTTCTTTACATACATTACTAAATAGAAATGATAACTTTAATATAAAAAATTTATATAAGAAATAATTTGAACCTATAAGATGAAAAAATGTATACTATAGATAGCAACTTCTTGAATCTGTAATATCAATAAATATTAAATTAAAGTCCTGGTGATCTCAAAATAAAACTCTACCGACACATTTTGGCCAATGCTGATAATTAATAAAAAAGAAGAAGAAGACGAAAAAAAAAAAAAAGAGACAAGATATTGGCTGACCACTAAGAATGTTGTAAAACATCCATCATGCTTTCTCCAGGACAGTGGCAATACTACATCATGTTAGATATAGGTTCATTAATCACACAGAGGGCGTTACACCTGTAGATCGATTGCTTGTTTCGAAAACGGGATTAAAATTTACAATGTTGCTTTTTATTCTTGGTGCGGTTCGCTTTCCATGGCAAAGTTTCAACGACCAAATTGTATGCAAGTTCCGCGCGAGTAAACTGTTCTTCATTGGTCAAAGTTCCACGCTTTATTTTCCGGGATTCCACTTAGCTGTCATGCATGTCATCTGTCAGGATGGAACGATAACAGCTTCGCGGGCTTATTGTTGGTTGTTGTTTTTTTTGTAGCTGTCGTTATAATAATTTATCATTTAGCCCCGTCCAGGATTGATTGGGAAAACATTTTTAAAATGCACCTACAAAGAAGAGCAATAAGACGGCATTATAAAATAAAAAAAACAGCGCTTTGATTTTTGAATGACAAAGACGTGCTCACCCACAGACATTCACAGGTTCATTTTGAGGTATTAGCAAAACAACAAAACAAATTCTTTTCACGGAACTTACGTAATTACCCATCATAAATTGTGATATAGCCTGGTTCGTTGGTTCCGAAACAACAGGCCAGGTGTGAAAGCACCCAAAGAGATGCCAGATTGAGACCCACCGACTGCTGATCAATTCTAGAGGAGCGAGACATTTTGCTCTCATCACTGAGTCTGGAGCTCTGCGCACAAATACACAGAGTTCAGTTTACAATCTTCACACTCATCTGTACCACGTCACAACACAGTTAGTCACACTACTGCATCACGATCCTCACAAATCCATCTAAATTAACAGCCTCTTGGATGTCATTATAGGTGAACCAACACACTAGTTAATACTCAAACACCATCATCAGTCATCACACAGTTATTTGGGTCACTAACCCGACTAGACAATGTGCTGAGATCATCGTCATAGCCATTACTCTGTGGGATAGACAAGCCATGATTGATATTACATCTTCTTGTTACACAACACAAATGTGATGTGCATAAGTGCTGTGAACGTACGGTTTTGGAAGAATGTTTCTTCTTTTTCTTGGACTTCTTATGTGACTGATAGGAGGAGGCCTGGGGCAGCTGGACAGGATGGTGGGAAATGGAAGCAGGATTAAAACTGCAGAATTAACGTCTTAATACTTCATAGTTGTGAACATGCAGGTGAAGATTCCGACACTTCACATGTGGTCATATCCGATAAAATCCAGAGTACAGACCACACCCCCTTTTTTTGTAATGTTGATGAAACAATTCAAAACATCACAAATGTAGCATCAGGTATTAGCTTATTTAGCTGAAACACACCACAGTGCAAAAACAAAAACGTCTTGTGAACTCAATTATGTGCTCATTTTACTTTAACAGGAACCTGAAAGTAATGACATACAGTGGGGGAAAAAGTATTTAGTCAGCCACCAATTGTGCAAGTTCTCCCACTTAAAAAGATGAGAGAGGACGGTAATTTATAATAGGTATACCTCAATATGAGAGACAAATGAGAAAAAAAAATCCAGAAAAATCACACTGTAGGATTTTTAAATAATTAATTGGTAAATTCCTCGGGAAAATAAGTATTTGGTCAATAACAAAATTCTCAATACTTTGTTATATACCCTTTGGTGGCAATGACAGAGGTCAAACGTTTTTCTGTAAGTCTTCACAAGGTTTTCACAAACTGTTTCTGGTATTTTGGCCCATTCCTCCATGATCTCCTCTAGAGCAGTAATGTTTTTTGGGCTGTCGCTGGGCAACACGGATTTTCAACTCCCCTCCAAAGATTTTCTATGGGGTTGAGATCTGGAGAATGGCTAGGCCACTCCAGGACCTTGAAATGCTTCGTACGAAGCCACTCCTTCGTTGCCCGGCGGTGTGTTTGGGATCATTGTCATGCTGAAAGAACCAGCCACGTTTCATCTTCAATGCCCATGCTGATGGAAGGAGGTTTTCACTCAAAAATCTCACGATACATGGCCCCATTCATTCTTTCGTTTACACGGATCAGTCGTCTGGTCCCTTTGCAGAAAAACAGCCCAAAAGCATGATGTTTCCACCCCCATGCTTCACAGTAGGTTTGGTGTTCTTTGGATGCAACTCAGCATTCTTTCTTTTCCAAACACGACAAGTTGAGTTTTTACGAAAAAGTTCTATTTTGGTTTCATCTGTCCATATGACATTCTCCCAATCCTCTTTTGGATCATCCAAATGCTCTCTAGCAAATTTCAGACGGGTCTGGACATGTTCTGGCTTAAGCAGGGGGACACGTCTGACACTGCAGGATTTGAGTCCCTGGAGGCGCAGTGTGTTACTGATGGTAGCCTTGTTACTTTGGTCCCAGCTCTCTGCAGGTCATTCACTAGGTCCCCCGTGTGGTTCTGGTATTTTTGCTCACAGTTCTTGTGATCAATTTTGACCCCACGGGGTGAGATCTTACATGGAGCCCCAGATCGAGGGAGATTATCAGTCGTCTTGTATGGCTTCCATTTTCTAATAATTGCTCCCACAGTTGATTTTTTCACTCCAAGCTGCTTACCTATTGCAGATTCTTCCCAGCCTGGTGCAGGTCTACAAATTTGTTTCTGGTGTCCTTTGACAGCTATTTAATCTTGGCCATGGTGGAGTTTGGAGTGAGACTGTTTGAGGTTGTGGACAGGTGTATTTTATACTGATAAAGAGTTCAAACAGATGCCATTAATACAGGTAACTAGTGGAGGACAGAGGAGCCTCTTAAAGAAGAAGTTACAGGTCTGTGAGAGCCAGAAATCTTGCTTGTTTGTAGGTGACCAAATACTTATTTTACCGAGGAATTTACCAATTAATTCTTTAAAAATCCTACAATGTGATTTTCTGGATTTTTTTTTCTCATTTTGTCTCTCATAGTTGAGGTATACCTATGATGAAAATTACAGGCCTCTCTCATCTTTTTAAGTGGGAGAACTTGCACAATTGGTGGCTGACTAAATACTTTTTTGCCCCACTGTAACATTCGTGCCCAAAGAAACATTTCCCGCCCGGATTTTACCCCGCCGTAAGCACCCGCCGCATCCAAATCCAACTGCCCGGACAAACAAAACCACCATCAGCATGAAGAACATTTTGGGCTGTTTTATAACCTTAGACAGCACATAGCAAGCACACACTCATATACACCTGCACCAAACACTCCGACCAACATCACAGAAGGTTTGAAAGGAACTACACAGTTACACCGATACTGACCTGTATGTTGCTCCTGCTCCCCACTGACATCCGTTCTTCATCATCTGACACCTTGATGGATGAGAAAAAAAGGTCAAATTAGATGTACTCCACAGCTAGCAAGAGTTTAAAGACTTAAAATTCACCACTGTGCACATAAACAGCATATCAGTCTGTACAGTGAGCCCCAAAATGAGTCTGACTTAAAGTATTTTCATTTGGAATAAAATCCAAGTGTTTTTTTTTCTTCTGAAGAACAAACTTGTTGTGAAGTGTTTTGCTAGAGAAGTGTTTATGGAAGGTTTAGGAGGACAGACAGTTAAAAGACAGAGATACAAACCGAAGCATGTCTCCGTGAGATACGTGTATATCGCTCACTGTCCTCCTGAGGAGAGGAGAGGAGAGCAGAGCAGGAGGAGAGGAGAGCAGAGCAGGAGGGAGGAGAGGAGAGGAGAGGAGAGCAGGAGGGAGGAGAGGAGAGGAGAGGAGAGGAGAGCAGAGCAGGAGGAGAGGAGAGCAGAGCAGGAGGGAGGAGAGGAGAGGAGAGGAGAGCAGGAGGGAGGAGAGGAGAGCAGGAGGGAGGAGAGGAGAGGAGAGCGGGAGGAGAGGAGAGCAGGAGGGAGGAGAGGAGAGCAGAGCAGGAGGGAGGAGAGGAGAGCAGGAGGAGAAGAGAGGAGAGCAGGAGGGAGGAGAGGAGAGCGGGATGGAGGAGAGAGCGGGAGGGAGGAGAGGAGAGCAGAGCAGAGCAGGAGGAGAGGAGAGCAGGAGGGAGGAGAGGAGAGGAGAGGAGAGGGGGAGGGAGGAGAGGAGAGCGGGAGGGAGGAGAGGAGAGGGGGAGGGAGGAGAGGAGAGCGGGAGGGAGGAGAGGAGAGGGGGAGGGAGGAGAGGAGAGCGGGAGGGAGGAGAGGAGATCAGGAGGGAGGAGAGGAGAGGAGAGCAGGAGGGAGGAGAGGAGAGGAGAGCGGGAGGAGAGGAGAGGAGAGCAGGAGAGAGGAGAGGAGAGGAGGGGAGGAGAGGAGAGGAGAGGGGAGGAGGAGAGGAGAGCGGGAGGGAGGAGAGGAGAGGAGAGCGGGAGGGAGGAGAGCAGGAGGAGATGAGAGGAGAGGAGAGCGGGAGGGAGGGAGGAGCGCGGAGGGGAGGAGAGTGGGAGGGAGGAGAGGAGAGGAGAGGGGAGGAGGGGAGAGGAGAGGAGAGGAGAGGAGAGGGGGAGGGAGGAGAGGAGAGCGGGAGGGAGGAGAGGAGAGGGGGAGGGAGGAGAGGAGAGCGGGAGGGAGGAGAGGAGAGGGGGAGGGAGGAGAGGAGAGCGGGAGGAGATGAGAGGAGAGCAGGAGGGAGGAGAGGAGAGGAGAGGGGGAGGGAGGAGAGGAGAGCGGGAGGGAGGAGAGGAGAGGGGGAGGGAGGAGAGGAGAGCGGGAGGGAGGAGAGGAGATCAGGAGGGAGGAGAGGAGAGGAGAGCCGGGAGGGAGGAGAGGCGAGCGGGGAGATGAGGAGAGCAGTAGGGAAGGAGAGGAGAGGCAGGAGGAGTGTGAGTGGGAGAAGGAGGGAGGACAGGACGCGGGAGGGGAGGGAGAGGAGAGCAGGAGGAGAGCGGGAGAGGAGAGGAGAGGAGAGGAGGAGGGAGGAGAGGAGAGGAGAGCGGGAGGGAGGAGAGGAGAGCAGGAGGGGAGGAGAGGAGAGCAGGAGGGAGGAGAGCAGGAGGGAGGAGAGGAGAGGAGAGTAATAAGCAAGATGTCAAAAGAGACAGATACACACTCAGCAAGCAAGGTTGAGCAGTGGCAGTGTAGTCAGTGTGTGTATAGTAAAGTGTTTGTTAATGCAATAGACAGCGTTTGCGGCATGCAAAACAGCAGGTATAAATACTGATTGCAAGAGAGCAGCAATCATGTTTTTTTTTAAAAAAAAAAAAAAACCAAAAAAATAAAAAAAAAAAAAAAAAAAAAAAAAACCAAAGACAAAACAAGAGCACAATTTTTTTCACTTTTGTTAAAATAATTGAAGAAAAAAAAAATGTGAAAGAAAAAAAAGCTTTGTGTAAAGGAAGAAAAAAAAAGCTGTTTTAATACATATTGACATTCTTGGGTGGTCAGTTTAAGGATAGATTTTATTTGTACTTTTATTCAGCGACGTGATGCTGCATTAAATTGATCAAACGTGTATGACCGTAGTTAAAGACCATTGACAGTTAAGACATTTACAATGTTACAAAAGATTTATATTTAAATCCTCTATTATTCTTTTGAAATTTGTAATCAATTTAAAAAAAAAAAATAAGTATATATATAAAAATATACAAAAAATATTTTTAAACATTGCTAATAAGAAATGTTTCTTGAGCATTAATTTGGCATATCTGGGAAGCGTCGAATGAATGATCATTGTAACACGGATAAACGGGAGAAGAAGTAAGAGTAATGTTTTGCTATCACAAAATTACATTTTAAAATAATAATAAAACAATGTAATTCTAATCTAACACAATTTTACTATTTTACTGTATTTTTTTTAATCAATAAATGCAGCCTTGGTAAGCATAATAAGACTTCTTTCAAAATCATTTAAAACAATCTTATTGACCCCAAACATTTGAATGTTAGGGTACATTAAAATATCTACAATGCCATGTAGGGTAAACAGATTTACAGAACATAGTTGGCTATTTCATTTTTTGACAACTTGTGAAAATGCAAATCAGCTATGTAGAGTTATTGACCTAGTGTTGAGACACACAACCCTGATATCCAACATCAAAACTCTGTAAATTATTAACAAACAGAACATGAATGCGTCTTGTATCGCAATGGATCCCTATCATGTCAAAAATCACATGCTGATGAAACTAGAGGCCTAGAAAAAGCACAAAATCTCAACAGTGAATGTACCATCCACTGCTCAATGTTCCCCCATTTGCTGTCCAGGTTATCCAGTCCATAGTATTTCTGAAAAAAGAAATGCAGCAGAACCCAGGAAAGAAAAAATAAGGGGAGTTCAGGTAACAAGAATAATATATAGTTAAATTAGACTAATAGAATTCGATATTAGAAGGATACATTAATATGGATCAGTGATGTCCAGAGATTGTGAAAAAGAAAAAAAGGTCAAGAAGCTAAAACCTAAGAAAAAAAATTCATGAAGATAACAGAAACAGCTAAATAAGCAACAACAGAAGAAAAGGAATTAAAATATGGCCAAAGAAATGGTACCACTGGGGTGGTACCCTTTCAAAAGGTACTAATATGCACCCTTTAGAGCAGGGGTGTCAAACTCAATTCTTGGAGGGCCGGAGCCCTGCAGAGTTATGTTCCAACCCTGCTCCAACACACAAACCATGTCGTTTTCAAATAAGCCTGAATGACTTGATTAGTTGGATCAGGTGTGTTTAATTGGGGTTGAATCTAAATTCTGCAGGCCCTCCACAAATTGAGTTTGACACCCATGCTTTAGAGGTAAATAAGATACAAAGATGTACCATCTGAAAGGGTACCGCCCCAGTGACAGTTTTTGTACATGAGTGTGTAGAGTAGATCTTCAGCATCAGATGTCCTACCTTCTGCACCTGATAAATCTACATCACAGGAGGCCAGCAAAACAGGATCAGATGAGCAAAGGAAAGAAAGCCACCAGATGGGGAAAGGAAGGGGGAAAAAAAGAGGGATTTGATTATTTGACATGAAAGAGAGCTAACCAAGTGGAAGATTGTGTACTCAAAGATAATGGAATGAAAAGGGAAAGCTGTTAAAGGTTTAGCAATCTGTCGGTTCAGTGTCATGTTACCTGGCCTTACAGGTAAGCTTACATTTAGAGAATACAACAACAGTTCACACACTTGACTCAAAGAACACATGAAGGTCAAGTGGATCAACAAGCAGCAAAATTCAGTGGCATCACCGATGAAATCCAATTGTCAGTCAGGAATTTTAAAAATCACACTGCAGGTTAATAAAAGCATCTGAATTATGTCATGCAATAAATTGTTCAGATATCTGAGAACATACTCAAGAGTCTCAGAAGGTCATGTGATCTGGTCTATGGGGTAACAGGTTTCTTTCAACTGAAGTTTAAGGTTTCATTTAGTCCACTAATGATCAAACCAATGAATAGCACTGGATTAGTATAGCAGTGCTTACACTAATACACATTTATATTTGTTCTTGTCCATTACTTTTTCACAAGTAACTACAACAAGATTCTTAAAAGATCCAACTACTAACAGCACACTCTGGTCACCACAGTAAATTTTGATACTTAAAAATGTACTACCCTCCTGCTAATGACACAGCTAAACACTGTAAATAGATAAAACATACACAAAAGCAGTTTTCTAGATAGAAAAATACATCTCTTTAACAGTTTGTTGTATATTTTAATAATTTAATGAAACATTTTAATCTAATTATTATATAGTCTAAACTATACAGTGCAATAGTGAACACTTTCACTATTACTTACTGAAAAACCTACAGAATCTCACCTAACTGGTTTCCCCAAGTGTATTTGATCCAGTTTTGATGAGTGGTTTATTCATCCAACATTCCTGTAACAAAACCTCTTCCTTTGAATAACCTTTAACACCTTATGTATCAATTTAGAGACTTTCCCACAACATAAACGCTCTTTTGTTTCTGAAAAACTCTGCACTCTCACAGAATTAGCCAAAGAATCTAAGAAATTGTTAGGGTATTAGAAGAAAAGTTCCTATGTACTCCAAATCGCACAAAACTTTTTAAAATAAATAACCATGGCATGCAAACTGCATCCGGCACAAAATAAATAAATACCCTTGGTAGAGTCTACACTCAACCTTCTGACTTGCACATAAAAGTTTCAGAAGTATTCATTAAGTCGACAGGTCATTGTCAACATATAAAACCTGAAAAAAACACACTTGATCAGATCACCTGATAGTTAAACAAGTATAGAATATCAAATGCTTCAATAAATCTGTTACTTAATTATTAACACATTAAGTCAGTAATGTCTTATCTTTCCATGCTCATCTAGTAAATTCAAGCTCACCTTCCTCAGCAGAGGGGTCTCCCATTGATCACTTCCCTAGCCCCTCTATGCACTAATCGCTTGCAAGCCGTCCTGATAGACTCAAAGAGTCCCCATCTACCTCAGGACTGAGGGAGATAGAGACATAACTCCAAAGACAAAGTCTGTCATAAAATCCAAACCATGTAGCCTGTGTGCACTAGTTCATCTTCACAAAGTCCAGATTAAATTATTTTACGTCCCAGCATGTTCAATCTTGAGTCATTGTGTTTGCTATCAGCGTAATGATCACAGCCAGATAGTGAGATCTGAATGGGAACTGAATCTGTTAACCCGCTGCAGGTACGGCTGAAAGCTCATAATCTACTTTAAGACTTGGTTGGAGTTTTAAAGCTACAAAACACACCCTTAACATTCTCACACACCTCCTGTTCAGACCGGCCTTAACTCTGAATGCTAACTAATCTGTGAAGTGTGACCTGGGTATGCTTAAAGAACGTGTTTACCTTCATTACATAAGTTTGTTGCTTCTAAGCTCAGGTATCACAGTGTGGGTTTCTGGTTGTCCATTCACCTCCGACGGACCAAGAGCAACTTCATTCATATGCACTTAACCAAATGTCCTTAAATATCTTAAGGAATCTTCAACTCATTTAAATTCATGCTACTGAACCCATGCCATTCATGTCCCATTTACTGTGTGCAGTCAGCTGTAGCAAACCAGCATCAACAGTCACAGTGCATTAACACTAATTACCCAGAATTAGCCATACGCATATCCATGAGTTGGAACCAAATGTTACTATTTCTTTAAATCCAGGAATGTTCAGGCAACGTACTATTATAGTGCCAAAATCCTGACAAAAGAAATGAATAACTCAACAACTATAAAGTCTTTAAAGATTTACAGTAAATGTAATGTAACCGGGAGTTGAGAATGACCTGTAATCTTGTGCCAAATTGAGGGGTAAAAGTACAGAACCTGTAGTAAAGCTGCAGGGTGCTACAACAAAATGAGCATAAAGAAAGTCCATGCCACTTCTTTTTCATGAGTGTTAAAGCTATTTGAATATATTCCTCAAACAACCTAATCAAATGAAATAAAGTGTATGTTATTGTACACTTTTTTTTTTCCAATTAATTTTTCCAAAGAGTGGCACGAGTCAATATTACAGTTCAACCAAAAATGTAAATCAAGTTGTTCCAAACCTTTATTTGTTTATTTCTCAAGTGGAACACAAAAGAAGATATTTAGAAAAATGTCTCGCTGCTTTTTAAAAAAAAATTTTGGTCCATACAATGAATGTGAATGAGGTCTTAAACAACATTGGACCCCACTGACTTCCATTGTATTGGCGGGTTGAAACAATTTTTTCAAGATATCTTCTTTTGTGTCCTGAAAAAGAACAAAGGGTCATACGGATTTAAAATGTAAAAGACAATGTTATTTTTTGGATTATCTCTGTAAGTTGTATTTATGTAATATTTTTTATTTTGTTTTTCTTTGTAAAGACCCCAAAGGTCTCATGAGCATTAGCTGAGCAAAGGCTGAAGTTCTAATGTGGCAGTTCAGAAGGGCTCTTAGGAGATCTTGACCCAGGGGGTGATTAACTGACCCTGATCCCCATTTCCCAGCCAAAACATGCCCTTCTAAGCCCAGGGCCCACAATCATGATGAAGATTAAACAAATTGAACATAATCGGCTGACAGTGTTGTGCAGAAGCAAGTCAAAAAGATTCAGTTTTGAGAATAAAGAAGGCAGTTTCTGCTTTTCTGCTGGCAGTTCAGTAGGAAACACCTTGAAAATTTTGAGTGCACAGAGGCCAAGACTGGATAAATATGACAACATTTTCAAAAATCCCAATGCAATTTTAAAGTCCTACAGCTCAACACACTCTTGAACTGTGTTGGAAGGTTCTCCTCCTGTGTTTCAACACATTGTGTAATGCAGATTATTTACTTTGTGAGATGCTTTCAGTTGCCTAACACATGACTCCTGTTAGTAAGTGTTATGATTATGACACCAGTGAAAAGGGTCATTTCAGCCCACAGTGACTGTGTGTTTTTTCACCTCTTTCTGTTGTCTCTCCAGTTCTCTCATTCTGATCTCACGAGCTTCTGTGCGGGCCGCCCTCTTAGCTGCCAAACGGGCTTCAGCCTGCAGGGGGCGGGTGGGGAAACAGAGAACGAGAGAGAGGTAAAATCATTAAACCATAACCATGATACCATGAGCAATGTAGTAAATGCAAAAAAATAGAGGAGGTTAAATCAACACACACAAAACAACTTTTCGTAATCTAAATTCAACAGGAGGTTCAAAGGACATATACATTTCCTATATTTACATGATTACATGAACATGTTTATGTACCTCCCTGTCGTAAAGTTTTTATGTACTGTAACTGAATACTCCTCAGACTGTTTATTTCTTTACATGAGTATGTATGTGTGTATTTGTGACTTTAGTTCTTCACACTTTGAAAGTCCTTTTAAGGAAGAGACTCCCTGTAAGGCATGAGGGGGAGAGAGAGAGGAGAGAGAGAAAGAGCACACTTCCTTCCTGTAGATGACGCCACAAAATGTGCAACAACCAAAAAAAACTCAACTCCAGCATTTCATCATAGACACTGCCCTCCCGTAGGATTGGATTTCCCCCAATCCCCCCCCCAATTTCCCCCCAATCCCGTATTACAAGTAATCGTTACACCAGAGGCATGACTGTAACACACACATTCCTGAAGAATGAGTAATATTTGTTTTAAAAGAAAAAAATAAGCGTTAAAACAGTGGAACTACTACTCAAAGGGGCATACAAACAAAGATTTCAAATGTATTCCTGTGTTTGTTAGCTGATGGAGAAATCCATAATTACGTGTTCCTGTGTAAATGTCACATCATATCTTGATGTCTCACACTGAGGCCTTCCGTCCTGAACACAGTCGCACAACTTTCCAAGGAAGCAGCTGTTTCTCACCACAAAGGTCTTGTGTCCCTTTGCCAACAACGATGTTCAAGAAATAGTTAGCCAAAATAAATATTTCCACAGCTTCAACTACTTCTTGTAGTAGTTCTAGCAGAAAATGATGGCCAAATTTTGCATTTAATCTTAGACAAACTTTTTTTTTAAATTTAGGAGTGAAGTACAAGCTTCTACACATTCTTTAATATACCCTTGCTAAATAAAAGTATAAATTTCATTCACTCAAAAAAAGTATATAGCAAGTAACTGAAACAATCACACTTGCAAAGATATTTTCCATGTTGGCAAATCACAGCACTTCTCAAATGCTCTCAAAGCAGCAGCACGGGACAAGAGAGGACAAATAAACTGGGAAAATGTAACCTTTCTCATCCTTAATGAGTGGGTGCTGTGCAGTTGACATAGACATCAGAATTAAACATCCAAATTCGTCTTCATGAAACATCTCCTTGTTATCGAATATCAGTTTGTAAAAAGGAAATGTGTGACCATGTTATGTTGGTACTGTTGGCAGTAATTGTATAGAAGAACTGCCAGGGAGAAGTTACTACAGTGAACCCCAGCAATTAAGCAGCTGTCCAAACATGTTTGTAACAGGTTCTCACTAATGTCAACATACGTTTTTCCACGAGCACAGCAATACAGCTTTGCATACATGCTTTAAAATAACAGTTACTACCCAACAGGGCTTTCTCTGTGCTGAAAATGCTGAATAATATTTATTTTGGGGAAAAACAACACTTAAACTAAATATCAAGATTAATAGAGTCTTCAGAAAACTTTCAGGAATAAATGCACTTTTTGTACGACTAACAGGGTAACCAAAACTATGCCTTTTTTTGACCATAGCAGGAAGTCAGAGGGTTGAGTCATTCACAATTGAGCCTGGATCACACCCTTCCTGCACTTTAGCAGAACGAACCACTGTATGAACGCCCATCACTGCTCGGTCCTAATATGGAGGGCATGTACATGTGCACACAACATGATTTACATGAACAGAAGATAATCATTCATATTACTGAACCAAACCTTTTGTAGTATATGTCAGTCAGTGCTTTACAATGCTCACAATATTCCTAAAAAACAAGCGTTTTGACAAGAAAAAAAATAAATACATAAAATGTGCATAGGCACCTAAAAGAAGCAAGTTACCATCCTTAAAGAAAACATGCACTATTCATCCTCTCTGAACTAAAACAAGCTATTTTTTTTATCATAACCCACCTTCTTGCAGTTATCAAAGTAGACCATGATATCTGTCACGGTGAGCATATTATAGCCTGGGTCATCTGCATTTCCTCCCATCATGACCATTTACACACTCCTATCGCAGAAGAAGAAAACAAACTGGCCTATTTCACACACCTCTCTCCTCTCACTCTCTCCTCAACAGCTATTTTTAATGACCCAAATGGAGCAGGCTCTATCAATAAACCCAAAATGCTCTAATTTAATGAAAGTTCTGTGACACGGATGTTCTCAATGGGAATGAAGAGTTAGTTCCACTGCTGTCTGGTAGTGATCTTTTTTCTTGGAACAGAAATACATTGTTTAATTGCTCTAATTGGCCACAGAGTACACTGCTTCACAAAGTTATTGTCAGGAGTTACCAAATTGAGACTTAAATGATTGAAAGTTGCCATTTCAAGGTGTAAGTTTTTATGTAGTACGTACTACATCTTGGATGTACACAGCCTGTTGTGTCACAAATTATGCCCCTAAGAGTTTAACCAACAGAGTTGAAGAATTATTGTGTTTTTGGAATTTTAAAAGTGAACGTGACGTTACATTTGGTATATAGTATAGTGACCCACAGGGTGCGAACTACAGGGGAGCTAGGCTCCCTTTAATAAGACATGGGCTCCCCTGAAAACGTGATTTGTGAAATTTTGGGGGGTCTCAAAAAATATTGACAATGTGTTATTTTGACGTGCAATTTCAGTTATTTTTCATTATTATGTGTGAAATTGCAAAAATATAATTCATTCATACATGACGGCGATTTAAACCTAATTCAATAAAGATACATGCTGTTCTTGTCATGAGCATCAAGGTGTGGGGGCGCTGCGGTGCAAATTCCACTCATGTTTAGTACATGTTAACTCAAAGATTCGTAGAAAAAATATAAACGCTGGACTCTGTGGTCGATTCTGTGTTAAGGTAAGGCATGTTATTCGCAATTATGTGTTGTGGCTGGGTTGTTATAGGTCTGCGTGACTCTCAATCTCTTATGCCTAATTGAACGGAGGAATTATGGTATTCTTCTGTAGCCTGACGACGAGTAACTATTAGTGCATACACTAACGTTAGCTGTTATGTATCTTTGTAAGTCATTGTAAGCCCACGCGCACGACATCTAAATGTGGAAAGCTCGGTAGTAAAAATGTGGATCATTTTGCCATCTGTGTACACTGGATTAACGGTCTCCAGTATGAGACATAAACAGTCTTTCTCACTTGAGTACTAACATAAGAGCCAGAGACTGGAACATATGAGATCACAGGAGACGTCTGCCACATTTCTGGTCTGCCCATATTAACACCTACATATATCTTCCATGCCAGCCTTCCATGACAAACATAAACCAAACAATGTCAGTTTGTGGTGGGTGCATATTTTAGCAGGTCCCTGAATTCAGTGGCAGAATTTAATATCAAATGCGAGCTTGCGCAAAAAAGAAATCACCATGTAGGGCTAAGAGAATTTAGGAACTTAAATTTAGGTTATTCTGAGCATGGAAAAAATTATGACAAAAAAATTAAAGGGAGGGAAAGAAAAAGAAGGAAAAGAGATGATAAGAATAAGTGACCATTACTTAGTGGTAATACATCATATCTAATATAAACCTCAGACAATTAAAATATACATTTTCTTAGTTAAACTGATAGTTGACCGAAAAATGTAAGATGTAAAATAGTATGCTAAAATGCATACTATATTATCGCACAGCTTTATATGTAAAAAATACTGTATGTATGCAATCATAGTTGGATATATGTATATATCCGACTCTCATTACATTCAGTACTCATGTAAAGCAATACATACTATTCAGCAAATATCAACTGTTTGATTGTTTATATCATTGCAAAATGCAAACTATATTATCGCCCAACTCTTTAGTACAAATGCAAAAGAAGATATTTTGAAAAATGCCTCAGTGTTTTTTGTTCATACAATGAAAGTAATTGGGGTCCTGTGTTGTTTTGCTTCCAAATCGACTTCCATTATATGTGCAAAAACAGTTGAAACATCAAAATATTATCTATTGCATTGTGCAGAAGTCATACAGTTTTGAAATGACATAGGTTTTTAGAGATTTCTTTATTTTTGTATTGATCATTTATTTTTGTTGAACTATCCCTTTAAATACTTTCCTTTCCCAGTTTAATGTGCAGAGGTAACTATAAGTAAGCCATTCATATTGACTATTCAAAGAGAGCAAACACAGTGGTTCTGTGGTGCTATCAAAACTTCAATACTTTGTTTGAGCAGATCGATATGTCCTGTTCTGTCTCAGCCAATGATGTTTGCATCATTAATTTGGCAATCCCTTTAGATGCCAGAAATGTGGCTCAGAGATGCCACACTTCACCCTTAAATCCTGAGAAACCTGAAGCAGGGTGATGTTTTGATAGATGCCAGTGTGCCCGTCTCAGATGCATTAAACTGCACACAGAGGCAGCTCTTCACGGAAAGAGAAAGCCTAGTGTGCTTGGCCAACACAGAACACTTGCTTCACTGACCACAGAGTTACTTAAGAGCAAGAACAAGCCTGTGAGAGAAACTCCAGCTTGTTGAAAGTTGGGAATAAGAGAGAGCAGCAAGATCATCTACTGGTCTCTGGTTTCTAAAGACATTCAGTGTGCTCTCTGTTTTAAAAATGCTTGGTTGAAGGTGAACTGGGTTTACCCTGCAGAATAGGTGATAATGTTGTAGATTTCCTTATAAGAGATTAAAAGTATAACTTCGAGACCAGAGCCGACAAATTCAACAATTTATCCTACATTTATGTGATCTTAAATTCACATAAAAGTACTTGGACAGAAACAAAGACAGTTAAATCAAGTTATTTTCTGATATTACTTATAAGTTTCTAAGTGTATTTGAACTTCAAATAACACTAACATTTCTATTTCAGCATCTTATATGATCCATGTAACAGAAGTTTTGAGAATCTCTGTTAAATGAGATGGGGAGGTCAGCTGGAGTCAGGTCACTGTGAAAACACAAGATGAATTGTATTACTTCGTACAGAGGAATGAGCTGTGTCCTTGCAACTTTACAGAATTTTTACGCATTAAGCTCTTTCACACCTACATTTGTCAAATAAGCAAACAACTTGCACCAAGTGGCTAATCGGAGACCAGAGCAAGAGTTTGTCTGAATGTGCATTCCTTTCACTTTAGCACACAGTCTTATCAGAACAAAATCCACAACATGCCCTTTTACGTCAAGTTAATAAAGCATGAAAAAGGGAGTTTTCTCCCTGTGTATATTTTATGTAATTTAATGGAACACAAGTTTAACATTTAAAAAAAGATTTATGAATGTATTAAAATGTATGTATTTTAACTACATATGAAATTTCCATCCATTTGGACTAAGTAAACTTTATGTGACACATTTATCTCTCAGTCATACATAAATGAAAAAGAATGAGATTTCTGTAATAGTACTAATAAACTGAATGTGTTTTAAATACAAAATACAAAATAACCAGGTTTACATATTTATCATTAAGAAATATGATAAATATTTTAACTAATTGAATGTTGCTTGTTCTACAGCTATCCAGATTTCAACCATATTCATATTTTGTAACTGATTACATTCAGATTTATGTTGATTCTAAGCAATTTGGGGAAAAACATATGAAAATTAATTCAAATCAAATAGATGAAAATACTAAAACCTAATGATAAACTATGCCATGACTAATTTTTGAGTGAACAAATGATATTCATAGTACACAATGCCAAGACTAGTAAACAAGCTAGAGCAGAGGTGAAATACAGAAAAGGAAAACTTAACATTACAGGAGTTATGCCTAAATAGATACCACTGGCACCATTTATCACTACGATCTACTTAGGCTTACACCATTTTTGGGAAACACAGTCCTGGTGTCTGACATTTGATATCAACAGAAAGAGTAAAACAGACTATGACAATTTTTTTGTCATAAAAAAAACACATGACTGAAGATTAAGCAGTTATCACAATACCATGGCTTATACACAAACATCCTGACCAATCAGCATCAAGAGCACTAGAAATATGGACTCGGCATTATTCCTTCAAACGGGAAGCGTCCCAACAGCAGAGAATAAACAGGAAAGCAATTGTGATAACAATCTTCAGGGGCCCATTGGTAACATCAGAAAAAGGAAGAAAACCCTTTCTGAATCCTTGTCCTTATATGGAGAGGTTCCATTCTTGGTGAAAGATGTCAGTATGCGAAAAAGGTCTCTGACTTAAGTGTGCTTGAGTTTGCTACACAGAGTCTTGCTTCAACCTGTATCAACAGTTCTGCAGCAAATCTCCTGAAGAAAATTTGCAGGAATAGGGCATTGTTGAATACAGTCCAGTGCAAGTTTAACCTTGAGTTGCTAAGAGCTTAATCCTGAGCGAGGCAGATAAATGTTATGATTGTCATGGACCAGTGATAAACAGGTGTTAATGCGTCAATCAATGTGCTGCTGTGCTCTGTATTCATAAAACCATTTATGCGTAAGGGCACATGATCATATATTTTGATATCAGGACTCTTCTGAATGTGGAAATATAAAATCAATGCTCAGTTTACGATTAACAGTCAGACAGCTCTCATCCCAAAACCCTGAGCCCTGATTAATCATCTAAACACCCTTCAGAGCACAAAGTCTGGCTCTGACTCTAACATGCTCAAATCTGTGTTATCCACTCCAGGACATTGGATGACACTGTAAACAGTGCCAGCGAACGTAGCCGAGATTGCTAGTAGCTTCCAGAGGAGACGTTTAAGACATAATATTTTGAAAAATTGAGACTGTTAGCAATGAGAAATGTAAAACACAAGTTAGTTCACACTACCATTCAAATCTTTGGGGTTGGTAAGATTTTTTAAATGTTTCTGAAAGAAGTCTCTTATGCTTACCAAGGCTGCATTTATTTGATAAAAATACAGTAAAACAGTAATATTGAGAAATATTTTATCATTTAAAACAACTGGGCCCGTATTTATCAAGCCTCTGAGAATTACTCTCAAGAACGCTGCTAAGAATTAAAACATTCTTGGCTCAAAGCTGTGCTTAAAAGATAGTTATCAAGCATCTCAGTCGTAATTTAAGAGAAGTGTAGGAGAAAATCTTAAGTGTCAGTCTTAGAGATGATTCAAGACACTTTGCTGTGCCACAAACGGGTTTTGGATGACGAAATACGCATGGACCAGTCACTGAATAGATTTCCTTATTTAAGTATATTCTTAGATAAATTCACATTGAATGGTTAAAATCCTAATAGGAGTTTACATTCAACACACATTTGAAAATAAAGAATTTTCAAGAGAATACATTATGGTAAGGAAACAAATCACAACCTTCAATTTAGGGTTGTGCCAGTAGACGATAGTATCGTGTATCGACGATAGTCAGAGTCAGAGATATCGCCTGTTGCTGATTTCTTTTTGATGACAGCAAGACGTGCTTATTATATCATCGCGTCAAAAGATAGGCAAACCTACAGTGGGGAAAAAAGTATTTATTCAGCCACCAATTGTGCAATTTCTCCCACTTAAAAATATGAGAGAGTCCTGTAATTTTCATCATAGGGATACCTCAACTATGAGAGACAAAAAGAAAAAAAAAAATCCAGAAAATCACACTGTAGTATTTTTAAAGAATTTATTTGCAAATTATCGTGGAAAATAAGGATTTGGTCACCTACAAACAAGCAAGATTTCTGGCTCTCAAATACCTGTAACTTCTTCTTTAAGAGGCTGCTCTGTCCTCCACTGGTTACCTGTAATAATGGCATCTGTTTGAACTTGTTATCAGTATAAAATACACCTGTCCACAACCAACTCCAAACTCCACCATGGCCAAGACAAAAGAGCTGTAAAAGGACACCAGAAACAAAACTGTAGACCTGCACCAGACTGGGAAGACTGAATCTGCAACAGGTAAGCAGCTTGGTGTGAAGAAATAAACTGTGGGAGCAATTATTAGAAAATAAAAGACATACAAGACCACTGATAATCTAACTCGATCTGGGGCTCCACGCAAGATCTCACCCCGTTGGGGTCAAAATGATCACAAGAACTGTGAGCAAAAAAAATCCCAGAACCACAACAAAACAGGGGGGGATATGTGAGCCATGACATCGACAGCGCGTGGGACCAAAAGATACACAAAGGCTACCATCATGTAACACCACTGCGCCGCCAGGGAATCACATCCTGCCCCCAGTGGCAGATGTGTGTACACGCTTAAGCCATTACATGTCCAGGCCCATCTGAAGTTTACTAGAGAGCATTTGGATGATCCAGAAAAAGATTGGGAGAATGGATTAATAGGTCGATGAAACCAAAATAGAGACGTTGTGGTAAAAAAACTCAATTGTCGGTGTTGGAGGAGAAAGATATGTGAGTTGAATCCAAAGAAACACCTACTCTGTGAAGCAGGGGGTGGAAACTACGAGGTCGACAGATAATCGGCGGCCCGATATATCGGTGCCGCTATTTGTCATTTTTTACTTATCGAATCGGCGATTATCCGGGTGGGTTTAGAGCGCCGTAAACAGGCAGGCAGTCCCCTGCGGGCAGCCCCGTGTTATTGGGCGTGGAATGCTGCGCTGCATCTGTGAAGGACCCCAAGCCAAAATTTGGAAGATCCAAACAGTAATGGGAGATAAAAGAAGGCTGTTAAATTCTGATATTTCAAAGAGTCCTATGGCCACCCTATAATAATATTACTAGTCAAACTATGAAGTGTTGCTACTTAGTGAAAGAAAAACGAATTAGGATAGAGAACCGTGGGAAACTGGCATAATGTGTACAGCTGGTTCAAACGGTTCGCGTACATGCACAGTTAACGGTGGAAGGGGACTGTTGGCCGAAAACTATCAGCAGCTTCTTGCTATACATATTATGTTTATTTTTCCTGTATCGGAGTCGGAGAATTTCACTCTGTGCATGGGTGGAGAAGGTGGCAGCTCTCACAAACACTGCAGCGTGATTGAGGGCTACGTTACTCCACCCCGCTCACAGACAGCACCGCGCTCGGAGACACAGAGCTGTCCTGGAGCAGCCCAGAACGGTGAATAACATTTGTTCGGAAGCATGGTTTGATGCAGACAACAGACGGGTTTCCATCCAACTTATTTGTATATTGCATTAATGGAAAAAAAAGCTGAAGAATATGCCCTTCTGCGTGTGTTTCCATCAACTGTGTAATGCAAATAAAAATGGACATCAGCCTAATAAAAGTGACATGTTCCGACCAATATATACGTCGCACAGTTATTATCCTCATTAAACCCGTCTAACTTTAACCGTCAAGAATGTCAGAAATCACTAAGGGTTTAAGCACTGTTTTTTTTTTGTAATTACTAGATTATAGTAATTTGGTTTGTAACTTGTAAGCAATCTGTTAACAACAAAAACAACACATACAACCCTCTACACTGCGAGTAAATCACTCGCATATGCGAATAAATCTTAACTCTGGGCAACTAAATGATGTCTAACATTAGCCAAAGGCTAATCAATTCTTAGATTTTACTCGCCAATGTGTGAGTTGGAGGCTAAGTATAAGATTAGCACAGATACATTTTCAACTCGCCCGAACAATCTCTGACTGCGGCTCAGAGTTTAACTCTGTGGCTGTTTTTCAGTCTCATCTACAATGGTGTGTCAAAAGCACAATGTAAATTATGTATATACGTGACGATACTATATGTATAGATGAGTTACATGTAAACGATAGTCTGTATATTTTGCTGTCCAATGAACGGAGTTCCTTTTGGAATTCTTCAGCTTTTAAGAACTACTGCTTTCTCCGCTGGTGGGCGGAACTAATGCGCAAACGGCAGTTTCTCATTGGCTGGTGCTCACCTAGTATCTTCCCTGTTTTGGTTTCAGCAAATCAGTTCAAGCGAACGCACGCAACCTGATTAATTTTCATGAATCCAGTAGCTCATTAATCTTTGGTGCGTTTTATATTGTTCTTATTATTAGAATTTGTATCATTATTATCTAATCAGTATTTTTTTTTCCCCAATTTTTTTTTTTTTTTTTACAGAAAGAACCCTGAATGACCAAAAACAAGCACCAGTCCACTTTAGATTGTTCTGTGGACCATTTATACCAAAACATAAATGTGTGGTGTAGTGTGTTGCAGCACTACCAATTATTTTAATCTATTGTATTTTATCAAGTATTAACTGATTTTATTTATAAAGTTGTATTTTTTATTTAAAGTTATTAAAGTTTACTTTGTCCACAAATTCTGCTGGATAAAAGCTCTAAACCTTGTATGTCAATGTTACGTTTGTTTTATCACGGTTGAATGATATTTATATGTGGTAAGTTTATTATTGTTGGTAATTGGCATAAATATTTATATTTAAAGAACGGTGCAGCTGCACACAAACAAAGATTAAGAAGATTCGGAGGTTCAAGTCAGTGTCAATAAATGATGCCGGAAGTTTAGAAATGTGGGCATCCATTATTACGTAGTGGCACATTTTTAGTGTAGCAAATGAAGGGAGGGGTCAGAAAAACTTCACAGATAGCGGCACACAAAAATCGGCACCCATATCAGGCCATACGCTGACCTGACCATCTAACCAATCGGCATAGGCCATCGGTTATAGAAAACCCATATCGGTCGATCTCTAGTGGAAACATCATGCTTTGGGGCTGTATTTCTGCAAATCGACCAGGACGACTGATCCGTGTAAACAAAAAAATGAATGGGGCCATGTATCGTGAGAATTTGAGTGAAAACCTCCTTCCATCAGAAAGGGCATTGAAGATGAAACGTGCGGGGGTCTCCTCAGATGGACAATGATCCCAACACACCGCCCGTGTGCACGAAGGATTGGCTTCGTAACGAACGTATGTGTGTTCAGGTCCTGAGTGACCTAGCACAGTCTCCAGCCGTATCAACCCCAGAGAAAATATTTCGGAGGGAGTAGTTTGAAAATCCATGTTGTCACCCAGCGACAGGCCCAAAACATTACTGCTCTAGAGGAGTTCTGCATGGAGGAATGGGCCAAAATAATAGCAACAGTGTGTGAAAACCTTGTGATGACTTACAGAAAACGTTTGACCTCTGAAATTGCCAACAAAGGGTTTATAACAAAGTATTGAGATTAAATTTGGTTATTGACCAAATACTTATTTTCCACATAATTTGCAAATAAATTCTTTAAAATCCTACAATGTTATTTTCTGGATTTTCTTTTCTCATTTTCTCTCTCATAGTTGAGGTATACCTATGAAAATTACAGCCCTCTCTCATCTTTTTAAGTTGGAGAACTTTCACAATTGGTGGCTGACTAAATACTTTTTTCCACACTGTTCTTAGGAGCGCCGATTCAGAAACTTGCGCGGCGCGGAGGTGATAGCCCGGGAGTCAGCTCCGGGGCGTGGCGGCGCGTGATGCAGCCGAGACGTGGCGTGTACCAAGTCGGTAAGAGATTATGTCATGGAACACAGGGTCGTAAGTCACTGATTATAACGGAGTGTTTTTTAAAGCGCATACGTGCGCTAGACTGAAGTCGATTATGATATATCTTGTAATGTAAATGTTCTTTACTCGTTTTGAATAACTAAGGGAATGTAACCGTTTTGATTAACTGCTCGTCGTCAAACATGTCAAGAACTTTCTTCCTCTCCTGAAAGATTCACACACGTCTCTGTCTCCTCAGCGCCATCACAAGCCCCTACTGGCAACTCCTAACCACTTGAGAGACCTCTAGAGCTGTCTTAAATAACTGGGAGAATAAAAGTGATTCTTAGCTTTAAGAAATGTAATAACTTGCTTTTATACTTAAGTTTGAAAGTAGGAGCAAATTTAATGAATTCTCAGCACTTAAGACTAAAATGGCACTTTGAGAAGCTTGATAAATACAGGCCCTGATTTCTATTTGAATATATTTTACAATGTAATCCCATCAGTAAAGCTTTTAAGCACCATTACTCCAGTCTTTAGTGTCATATGATCCTTCAGAAATCCTTCTAATAAGATTTCATATATGGTACATATATGATATCTGCTCTTTATTTTTTAGACAATAAGATGGAGAACACTGGTTCAGCCTGGCATAATGACACTCTATCAACGGCTTGACCTATACATGCTACTTCCTGCAAATTATAACTACTCTCACATCATGAAAGCTCTTCATTTGATTTAAACCATTTAAAACAAGTTACCAATCCAGTCACTCTCAATCACATTATTATTATTATTACAAATCAGTAAGCAGATGAGACATGCAAAATGGGTCACAAGCAGAGTGTGTTTCTTATTGCCTAGTTTTCTGGATAAAATAATTGAAAAGCACAAGGTGCACCATTGACTCTATTTTTATTATTTATTTATAATTTTTGTGCTGTTTACAGAGAACAGGGGTTTCACAGAGTTTTTTTTGAGTGACATCTGTCAGGGACATGAATGGTTTTGCAAAAAATTACAGAATTTTTCATGTTTTGAAAGGAGTCTCTAGCACCATTCAGCAGCATTATTAACCAAAGGTACTGTAAAAACAGAAATCTTGTACTATAACTCAAAATGAGCACGTTTCGATGTTTGGATATTTCAAATGTAATAAATAAATATTGCTGTGTTGAATGTCAGCAGTCATTACTCAGATAATTCTGATATGCTGATTTGGGGTTTAAAAACATTTGTTATTATCATCAATTTGGAAAAACAGTGTTATGACTAGAATAGTTCATGGAAAACCGCTGGCATCTTTTAGGACTATGAAATGAACATACAAAGAAAAATAAACAGAACAAAGAAAACTTTGTAACATGCTAAAAGTATTTCTGTGACGACAACAAGTCAGTATTTAGAATTTTCCTTTTTCGATATGAAATTTTACTACTTAATCAGTTTAGCCAAGAAATTCCATAGCTGTTGCCATTGTAAAGTCAGCACTTTACAGTGACCAAGTTACGGAAAAAAAAAATTTACCAAACCGGGTTAAGAATTACAATTATCCTAGAAATACACACATGAATCATCATAGACCTTTTTATCACAACTTTTTTAGGCATGTGTCCAACCCTTTGGGGAATGTGTAATGAAATTTTACACACAGTGAATAAACACTCACTTATGTCATCACGTCTGTGATTAACAGATTCCACACCTTGCCATCTGGTAAGTAGAACGACAAAACCTAGACACACTGAAATCAAACGGGTTGAGAAGCCATTTGTTGAAATTGTTTTCAGGAAATCCTTTACTGAAATGTTTCTACTGTGGCCCATCTCAACTTTACAGCGTAGACTTAGAATTCGAGAGCACCAAGGAAAAGCACAGCCACGGGAATTACTGATGCAGATTTATCAGCCTGCGTTCCACTGCAGCCATTATCAGATGCTCTGGGTCCCTACTTCAGCTCATGTCAAGTGGCCCCCGAATACTCATGTCGGGTCGTAACGCTGCACTAAAGCTGGCTCTAATGGGCCTTCTATTTTCTAAAGCTCTATTACAGGAATCAAAGAATACACAAGGGCCCAACTACCGAGGTCAGAGATCAAGCAAGTGTGGAATAACAGACTATTCAGAAAAAAAAGCGGTGGTACCAGGTGCGTAAAGGTGGGACAATGGACCCAGGGAGTACGTACGGCACAAGCCAAGTTACCGACGATAAAGTGGCTGTGGTGACAGCAAAACAACAAGGCTATCAACCCTCCACTCCCAAGCCAGGCACATATTACATAAGTAGTATTATGAATGCATGCTCAAAATTTACGGTTGCCTTTGAAACTGTCAAGCCCTTCGCTGACACAACACAGCTCAGTGCCAACGCCCGCAGGAGGAGTGTGTATAGCGAGAGGAGGCTACAGGTATAGTAATTTTCCACGTATCAAGCTGTGGGAGGAATGAAGCAATGGTATGCAGGAATTAAGAAAATCAAATGAACAATTTTTAGGCATGCCTACCCTGAAGATTTTGCGTGACATACTGAATTTAGCCGTCCTGATGGGATGTGTGGCCACCATGTGGTCACCTGAATTCTGTACCTGTGCTCACTTACCAATTAGGGTTACCATGTGTTAGCACACAATCAAACTGCCAACTTAAGAGCACAGGGCAGAAGGTCAAGTTACGGGCAACCGTTTAAAAGTGCAAAAATGTGCGAACTGGCATTTTGTTGAAACTGAGCAGTTAACTGACGTAAAATGTCCAAAATTGATTTAATTTTAAAACACATTTTGGCACATGATTTATGCAAACTATCACAAAGTCTACACATCCTCTGCCATTGGGTATTGTGATGTAAATAGTTTAGTTTATGGATATGCATGAACATACCCCAAGTGTGATTAAAGGGGAATCTGTGCTTTTTTAAAGATCATTATTTTGTGTATGTGGTGTAACAGAATATGTTGACATGCAATAATGTTCAAAAAACACATTATTTTCAACATACTTTACATTATTGTAGTAGGTTCTCTATGCCCCGCCTCTCTCAAATGCTTAGTTTTCTACAAACTCCCTCCTTCCGACAAGCGCAGTCGCTCTGATTGGCCAGCTGACCCAGTGAATTGTGAGTAGACACGTCCCGAACCACTGCACGCACTCGTCGGAAATGTAACGCCCCTTACAATAAACGCAAGCTTCATCTTTCAAAATAAATATAAAAACAGAGCCCGAAAGGGGAACAAAGTCACGTGACAGACAGTGATGAAGCTGGTATATGTCTGCAGTACACAAGCCACGGTTAAGACAGCTGAAGCCAGGTGAGGTGATGACGTGCGCCGCGCTCTCGCTCTCTCTCTTCCGCTCTCTCTCTACGCCTCCTCTCTACCTACGTCCTCTCTTGAGTCTTCTCTTATTCTTCTGCCACACCCGATGCAAAACTAAGCATTTGAACAGGTCAATAGCAAAAATTAAACCTAATAACAAAAAAGTGGAGTTTACAGAGCAAGCACCAGATTGTACATAGCAAAGTCAGACTTACCTTCGCTCTCCATAGGTTACATGAAACGTTGTCCATAAATGCATTGCGGTTCGGTTGTAAGTAACTTTAAAGAGTCTAAAGGCATATAATTCGGATAGGCACAAGAAAGGCTTTTGCTTTCTCCCTAGAAAACACAACAGCACCTCCCTGACATGCTGTTCAACAATACTGCGGTACTGAAACCAGCCTTCTTTTTTTGCGTGCATATTTGGGCGGCGTTATGCTAATATTTCCAAATAGTGAGGTAGATATGCGGGGGCGTGTTAGAACCAGCCGTTTTAAGGGGGCGTGGCAGAGTCTCAACTTTGATAAAGAATATCTCTTTGGTTTGAGACTTAAGTCTTTGCAACTTCAGGTATCTTATCTATTCACAATCAGCTTGTAAAACTCAAGAGAAAGGAAAACTTAAACCGAAGCATAGGACACCTGAATTACTGCAATTCAGCAGTTCCCATAAACTCAGCATCAATACCATTTTTATGAAATCGTAACAGGAGACAGTTTAGGCATACACACAAATCTATCATGCTGCTGATGACACTCTAACTGAGGGCAGTTCTGTGCCCGAGAGTGAAAAAGGCCTCTCTCTGCCAAACCATGAGCATCGGTCAAAACAGGAACGCTGTCATTATAGAATGAACTCTTGCTGCATGTACAGTTAACGGGTCTGTGAAAAATGTGGATTCACATTAAAGTCAGCCTTTTCACTAAGGTCTGCGCAATGAGACACTGACAACAACCATATCTGTGGAATAATTGCGGAGACAAAATAACTTCCTCAGCCGGGCAAGGTGCCTTCCCACCATGAACCCAGCACCGTTCCAGCAACATCTAGATGATGTTCGCTTTGGTGCCGATGGTGTGGGGATATGGGACACCTTCAACATACATTAGCGACTGACTGCCTACATGAACATAAAACCTTTGATCAAACAGTCTCAGAAACTTCGTAGTTGAGTACTAAAAAACACACAGACAGGAAGCATGGAGATAGAAGGAGGAGGAAATTATCTACAGCTTGTAAGTCATTACAATGGTAAGTGTGTGGTATAGGTATATATATAGAGCATATATATATATATATATATGATGAACAAGGCCGGGCCAGCTATGAGGGCAAAACAGAGGACTTTACCTTCGTTAGATGTTGTAATGGTAATACGATAGCTCGTGACAACCTGTGGTAAAGTTGTTGTTTATAAATAAACTAACTCAGGAGTTAGAACCAAGTGATTGTCTTGTTTTTCTCTAGAGTTTAAGCCTGCACATCTGCAACTAAGACCTTTACATTAGTTTAACCCTTAAGAGATCAATTTACCTCTTTTGCGATTACATTGAGGGCATCTTCCTCAGCAGTCAACCCATTTTTGCTGGGGGTTCTTTTACGTCCTGGCCCTTGAGACCCCATTGGTAACCTTTAATATCCTTCTGAGAAACACACGCTCCTTTACGCGTGAGAACCGATCCTTAGTAGAATTATTCCTTCAATAAAGGCATAAGAAAAAGAAAGCACGTTTCCGACTCTAACCAAAAACAGCAACGCTACGTCGTGTCGTTCGCGACGCGGTTCATTGTGTTACATCCGTCTTTTTTTTTTTGCACTCTTCCTAGTGCTGTACTGTGAAAGACTGAAGAGTCCTGTCTGTCAACGGTGGCGAACGAGCGCAACACAGCGTTGCACCCCCGTACACCCGCGGTCGCCGCTGAGGAGATGCCAAAATGGCTGTACACTAACCAGCACCTACAGAGTTTGTCGCCCAGGTCGCCCCCAGTCAGAGTTGGGTTGTTTAACAGTGTGATTGTCAGTACTATAACGTCTGGAATAAAAGTTTTCTCGCTTTAGTTCATTATTGGTGCGCTAAAGGATTCGAGCGTCTGTTAGGGGAGTTTGAGGGCTCGCACACGCCCTCTTCGCTATTTTTAATCATGGGAGTCTGGTGCTAAAAACAGAAACCTTATCTTGCACTTCTTAAAGTCATACACATGTATGACTTTACAAGTCGTACACCTTTAACAATAATACACTTTTACACTTCATTCTGAAGATGAATAAACTCCTAGAGGAAAATATAATAAACCGGACTACTGGTCTAACTGGTCTCAGCCTAACCGTGTGCAGTTTAGGTGTTCTCAAGCAGATCTTCCATCCTTACCCGTTTAAATAAACTACACCTAGACTGGAGACAAAACAGCTGTTCTTTTCTCAGCAGAAATGTGTAACCAAATACCCCAGCCACGATGAAAGAAAGAAAATTAGTTAATAAAACAACTCATATAATCTGACTTGCCAAAATCTCGTTTTTTCATCTTTATCATACAGGTAGCCAATAGTTTTGTATGGCTGCAGTTGCTGGTGCATGTTGACATCCAGTGGTAAAAATGTCAACTTAGTCATAATACGATGGAAGTTTATTGCTTCGGTAAGAAAAATAAAAACGATGTAGATGTTGCTTTAAAAAAAATCACCTGTTAAGAATCACCTCTGTTTAACATGTTTGCCGTAAGTGTTTGTGGGCTGCCTGCCAGCCATTGATGAGTAAAACGAATCAGCTGTGCACGGGTGATTGTGATTTTAAAGCTCACAGTTCGGTTGGTGTTTAGTAGATGCTTTGCGACCTGTGGGTGAAAAACATGAGTACGTTCTTTTTGTTATTGCACTTTTTCTGTGTTTGGTTTGGTTTGGCTTATTTAGTTAAGTCTTCGGTTAATTGTCTTTTTCAGCCGCAAAGACAGTGTTGCTCGTGTACGCGCACCAGAGCGCTGGGTCTTTCAATGCGGCTGTTAAGACTGCTGCTGTGGACGAGCTGAAGAAACAGGGCTGCCGCGTGCTTGTGTCTGACCTGTATGAAGTGAAATTCAAGGCCACGGCAACAGAGGATGATATTACTGGTGTGGGAGGCAGGGTTTCGTTTGATATAATAGTAAACTAAGAACTAGTCCCTTATCAGAGCTCAGTGGTAGTTATTGTACTAATTTGTTTCTCAGGAGCGGTGAAGAACCCTGAGCATTTCTGTTATGGAAATGAGACCATGTTGGCCTGGCAGGAGGAGCGACTAGCTTCTGATATCGTAGATGAGCACAAGAAACTAAAAGAAGCAGATCTTGTTATTTTTCAGGTATGCCATTTCTTTTTGCAAATGTGTTTGTATGTCCCTCCCCCTCCCCCTGGTCCTCGTAAGTCTTTGACCATTTTTATTGTCAATTTCTTGAAGTTTCCCATGTATTGGTTCTCTGTTCCTGCCATCATGAAAGGCTGGATGGACCGGGTTCTTACGCTTGGTTTTGCATACACCTTGGAAAAGCGCTACAGTGAGGGCATCTTCAGGGTGAGGCCTTCCCATCATAAACCTCAGACTTGCATTAATCACGAAAGATTATCAAGTGTCTTTAATGAAATTGGAGTGGGCTGTTAGTATTGGAATAATTGGTTTCATTTCATGTCAGGATAAGAAAGCCATGTTATCCTTCACCACTGGTTCCCATGAGACCATGTTCAGCTCCAATGGGATCAACGGAGACATGAATGTTACTCTGTGGCCAATTCAAGTAAGAATATTTATTTTTCTTCTGGTTCCTAGACCCTTTATCCCTTTGAAGCTCTCACTCTGTAGGGTAAACCCTTTGAAGGGATTCGGGCATGGGGATGAACCCTGGAGCGCAGTGTTACTTGAGTGTGTGTGTCGTACAAACCTGAGACTCCTGCATTGATGTTTCCTCTTTTTGTAGAATGGGGTCCTCAACTATTGTGGCTTCCAGGTCCTTGCTCCACAGATCTTCTGGGCACCCACACATCTCTCTCCTGAGGCTCGCGAAGGCCTGTTGGAAGGCTGGCGCACTCGTCTTCAAGGTCTCCTAAACGAGGCACCTCTCGCCTTCCCACCTGCAGACATCTTTGACAAGGGGAAAGGCTTTCAACTGAAGCCTGAAGTCCGGGAGAAGCAGGCTGATTCCCCTTTTGGTCTCACTGTGGGTCACCACCTGGAGAAACCGCTGCCACCCCAAAGCCAGATGAAAGCTGGGGTGTGAAACCTGCTGCAGCGCTGTCCCCATGTGGCCATGTCCTTGTTTAACAGTCTCAAAGCTGAGTTTTTGACATGAATAAATTTGTTCATGTTTTGAATGAGTCTTGGAATTCGTTTTTAGTTGTATAACCCCACAATTGCTTCTGTCTTATATATATATATATATATAAGTGCACCCCAAAAAGGAAAGTTGTCACATTTACCAACAGTGTTGTGCCAAACCCATAGTACGGTTTCATCTTCAAAACACTAAAATATTTTGTATGAAACCTGAGTTTAGATATTCAAAAGGTTGTAAGGGCGTTGTTAAACTAATCCATAAGAATTGAGTAAAGAGATACGGTCTTTTATATGACGAGCAGAATTAATTTAGGCTTTTATACATCTAAACACGCATACATGGAGCAAATCACATAAGGTAAACTCGGAAGCTTGTGTATGTCAATGAGGTTTGAGTTAGTATGTGACGTGCACTCATTCTATGTTTGATGAATGTGTTTATATGCGAGTAGAAACCTAAATTAAATCTTAAAGCATTTATCTTTTCAAAAGAACCATTCTTTAACCATTCAATTAATATGGATTGCCTTTCTAACCTTTTTGGATGTTTAGGTTACCTGGACTAATTAGAAGTCATTAAAAATATATGAATTTGTGTTTTGAAGATTAACAAGTCTTATGCGTTTGGAACAAAATGAGGGTGAGTAAATGAGTTATCTTTTTTTTTTTTGTTTGGCTGAACTATCCCTTAAGAGTCGGTTAGAAACCAAAAGTAAATTTTGTGCTCCTTAGTCAAGGAATTCGCTACTCCATTTAGTTGCTCCTTCAGTGGTCTCCCCTAGGGGTTTTTATCCAAGCAATTCTAAGGCCCCAAATATCAAGAACAAATGTGTTTGCTCTGTTTCAGAACGAGCAGCACCTTAATATGGCACGTTTATCCAAAGGGTATTTGTCCCAGCTGTACACTGATTTCCCATTTCCTGTGGAAATTCCTCAGAGGCATGTCCTTTTCTGCAACAAAACTCTTCAGCAGATGTCTGCAGATAATGCTTTGAAATCCTGCTGCGTTTTTAATGCTTGTTTTAAACTAAAACAGATCCTAAGGGTAATCAAGAGTAATCTGGAAACAGGTAGCCATGCAATCTCAGAAACTTTGCATATATTACTTTTACTTTTTAAAAAAATAATTCGTTTTCTTGCTTCCAGCTAGAGTGTGAAGAAAAAAACATGAAAAATGTAGCTTATCTGATCAGACTTTTTAAACAAAATTGAATTTAAAATGTGAAATAGAGATGATTTGTTTGAGATAATAGAATACTACTAACAGAATCAAATGTGCAAGATAATAGAATCATCAGTGTAGCATATTACCAATGTAATTTTTTATCGTTACATATAGTGTTTTCTATTTCACATACTATTATTAAAACTATTATGTGCAGTAAGCAGTTGAGTATTCCTTTACAAACATTCCCTATTAAACAGAGAAACTGCTCAGGCCTGCATAGTGACCTCTTGTGGTGACATTGAGGCAATGCTAAAATATCCCAGGTTCAAGGTGTGGCTGGTTAGCATGGTCTGGTTAGCTGCACTTTCAAAAGCAATGCAAATCGTAGTTTAATTGCTAAGGTTTTTTTTTTTTTTTTTGAGGTCCATTTCTGGTTGATATGCACCAGTGTTAATAGTAACTAAAACTGTTAAAATAGTTTGTATTAGCTGAAATGAATATAAAATAAATTTTACACATTAGATGAAAGCAATTAAAATGGTGACTGGAAACTAACTTGAAATACGTTAAAGTTGAGGTACTAAAATTACTGAAACTGTAAAAAAATAAAGCTAATTAGAAATATCTAACAAAAAACTACTAAAATATCGCTAAAATAGCTGTATAATAATCCTGGCATTGTATATTATGAATATTATTTGCTCTCTGATGAATTGCTTTGTTCCTCTATTGTAAAGTGCTTTGGATAAAAGCTTCTGCTAAATGCAGAAATGTAAATGCATAAACGTAATCATCCACTTTAGGATTGAGTTTCAGTTTTGAGTAGATTATAAAGTAGTGTCTGTCCCACACAGATGCTGGAATGCATAGCTAAACTTTGATGGCTCTGTTTACATATGGTTTAAACAAATCATCTTCTGACCCTGTTCACAAGGTGGTTTGTTTTAACCACATGTCAAATTAATGTACGGAAAAGCCATCGCGATAACATTAAACAAGAAATGAGGGAAATACATTTTGTTTGGAAGAGACCTTTCACTAAGCAATGGTCATGGACTCCAAAACAGACTTGCTGCAAACTTCAAAATACTACATAATGTTCAGTTTCATGTATTTTATTCATTTATTTATTTATTTTTGCATAAAAAAAACAGGTGACAGGTCTTAGTCAAGACGGTTATATGGGATCTGCAAGGGAAGCGTTTGTGGTTTAGGTGACAGTCTTGATGCACAGTCTCCTGGGCGTAGTGCAGTTTTTGCATTCACCACACCTTTGCCAGTCCATAACAGACACTCTCAACACTCTAACATGCAGACCACAAGCAAGTTTTAAATGCACAGGACGTTTTCAGAGAGAACTGTGCAACACTAATAATAAATATTGAAAGTGACAGTTGAAGGCTTCTAGTTAGCTATAATACAGAACAGATATAACAATGGTTTGCATGTATAGCCTAATATAAAGTCTTAAACTTAGACGAGATGACACTGAAATGAGCTTTTTGTGAGCCCTCATGAACTATCTTTTTTTTTTTTTTTTTTGAAACCATGACATTTTATCATGAGACCACTAATAGAATTAAACTGATTGTCAAAATTGATCAATTATTTTGACAATGGATGAATTGCATCTTTGATTTAGATGTAAAGCACATGATAGGATTGTTCTGTTTTGTTTTTTCAATGCGCAACCCATAAGGAATCGCTTATATCATGTTTCCATGACTCAAAACAAGGAGCCAATTAGAGACTTCAAAACGGCACATAGTATTCCGCCATGTGCTTGCGGTATATCAAAGGAGCTTCCTCACTAAAGAGACTGGCCTTCTGGGAAAAACGTGGAAGCTTGACATGATTTTGGGTTCTGTCCTTAGGGTTATGAAGTCATTTAAACTCATGCACGGCCTTTCATTCAATAGATCCTGATGGTGATTTTTGAACTTTTTGAAAATCAAGTGACAACAGCCATACCAAATTTATAATTTGGATTATTCAGAGGGCAAAAGATGAGAACATTTTTGACAAATAATGGAAACATTTCTTTCTAAACAAAGAAATGTTAGTGTTGTTTTCAGTTATTCATTGTTTTCAGTACTATTAAATGGAGTTCAATCAAAAATGACAATTCTGTTATCATTTACACACCCTCATGTTCCAAACCTATATGACTTTTTTTCTTCTGTGGAACACAAAAGAAGATATTTTTTGTGATTTTTGTCCATACAGTGAACGTCAACGGGAACCAAAAATCTAAATTTTATGTGGTCACTGTTAACAATAAGGGGGAGCTTTCATCTTTAAATTTCAGAGTGCATTATTTATTTAATTGCATATTTAATTACAGTACAATGCATATTGAGTCAGGCAGAACAAAAATAGTCCGTTTTACATTTTAACACCAATGAGGATGGGGTTTCCATAAATAGCACAGAAGTTGCATAGACTCCCATCTCCAATACTCCAAAACTGTATCATTCAGTTAACATAACCAGCACATGGGCTCCTGATGTCAGATGGAGCCTTGGCCATCCCCCACACTGCTTTCAGCCCTGCATGGCACTGAGGCTTGAAACTGGAACCACCTGGAACACAATGGCATGGCCTGAAGTCTGTTTTCCTCACATGATGGCACTCACCAAATGTGCATATTTCGCAGCGTGCTTCTTTCTGGAGGCAAAAGATGTTTTTTGATGTATGTGTGATCTTTGTTAATTTATATGGACAGCAACTCAGCTCTGTGTGTGTGTGAAAATACAGGAAGTGTTTCCTTTACTGAATGAAGAGAGTAATTAATTAAACTCCATTTGTGTGCATGCAACACTATGATTAAAGAAACTTGAAATTACTGTTGTACATACGTACAGTTAAGGGTGTGTTTAAAAGAGTATACGATGCTCATTAATCATACAATTTATTAATCAAATGTTTTTTGCTTTTTTTTTGACGTATTTAAAAGTAAGAATCGCGTGATAGACGAATAGAAAGTTCAAAGAACAGTATTTATTTAAATAGAAATCTTTTGAATTAAAAGTTAAAATGTCTTCACACTGTCACTTTTGATAAATTTTATGCAACCTTACTGAATAAAGGTATTAATTATTTTTTTTTAAATCTTACTGACTCCAAATTTTGAATGGTAATGCGTGTTAATTATTTAGAAATTAAAGTTTGCAGCCCCCAACATTTGCACATGCAACACAATGCAAACGTATCCTCAAGCATGTTTCTTTGACACATCGAGAGCCAAAGACTTTTTCTGGTGCTGTTAATCACTCTGATGAAGTGGGAGTTGTATGTTCAGTGCTTTTGAGAAAAGCAGTCTGCCTGTATAACCAAATACCAAGACTTTGCTTTAGCAAATTGCTGCCATGGGAGCTCCTATTGGTTACATTATATGACCAGCTTTACCAGCTGTGCTGTTTATCCACCAATTAGAGTAAGTGAGCTGTAGAGGGTCCTGGAGCTGTTGAATAATTGAACTGAAACTGGCCATAGAGAAACTGATCAATCAAACCATTGTAAAAGTCTCCTGCTTTCCCAAAAGTAATATAAGTACGTAATATAAGTAATGGAGTGATGTAATGAATTACTGGTTTAATTTGTGAAAACTTCAAAGGTCACCAGTTCATATTTCTACAAACACAATGATAAAATAATGTGTGGGAAATGTATATAAGCATGTGGAATTTAAATTTTGATTTTTCAAACCTCCCATTGAAAGTGAAATCATTAATTTAAAACTTGTTGTAGCAATGCTGAGGTAATGTTGTAGAAATTGTAATTATATTTAATGGTAAATTACACAAGAATCATGACTGGCCACCCTAGTTATTGTTTGTAATGCAAAAAGGAAAATTATGTCTTTAGAACTATCACTGTGTAAGCTGTATAGAAAATTAATTCTTGTGTCATGTTGTCTGTTGATGGGTTTCACCCATTCTGTTTTTAATTTCCCCCCTTTTTAGTCTCTGAAAAGTCTCAGAAATATTAAAAGCCAAATTAATTCCAAGCTCCCTCTGTTTGTCATGAATGAGAAAAATGATTTTACACCTCGCAAAAGCATAATCCACTTTACCACATTCCTTACCAACTTACAGAATTAATTATAATGTACTTAGAAATAATATATGAAATAGGTTCTAGGAAACACATAATAGATGTAAAATAGTTAATGCACTAAGAAAGAAAATAACAATTCGGACAGTCACAGTAACGTAGGTCTATGTCTTAGCATGCTATATCGATTAGTCCTCGATTTTTCATATAGCGACTCTGGGAAATAAACCCAAAATTTTATTAAAAATGTGATTAAAAAAAATAAACCAACAGCAACAACACATTATACTCACCCAGTTTGTAGGACTTTTCCCCCCAAAATGAGGAGTGAGTAAATGATGACATAACGGTTTAAAAAAAAAATTTTTTAATATAGAAATGGAAATTTTTGTGTTTGTATATATATATATATATATATATATATATAATATATATATATATATATATATATATATGTATGTTTGTGTGTATATATATATATATGTATATAATGTAAAGTGCATTCACTGAGATATAATCCATGCTGCATACTCCGATACAGTAGGTGGCGGTATGCACATGACAAGTCATGGTTGCAATCCGCCATAAAAATTAACAAGAAGAAGAAGACTAGAGGCAGAGGAGGAAGCGCAGGCATGGAGTACGCGGCGAAAGTAGGAGACGTTATTTTGAGCAGCAGAATCTGTCGCAGTCGGAGGGAGTAGTGAGCGGATATGGCTTGGATGTGCGGTGCCCTGATTTTTCACCTTGAAGTTATGGTTGGGTGAGGAATAAAAAGTTAGCTAATTTTCGCTGAGTTTCTCACCCAGTGTTGACCTGCAGGCAGTCCTGAAGCGACCATGACCAGAGAACCAATACATTTAATTCTAAAGTAATTTTAATGAGCAAGAACATTTAGTATCCCACATGTGGCACACAGGAATGATACGCATGAACTCACCCTCGTTGCAAAAAAAGAAAAAAAAGACACAATATTAAAAAAGCCACATATTAAGTTACAAGAAGTCATACACAGCTTGGCATGCCAGTGATGAAGAACTGAGACATTATCTTTTCCCTTGTCAAGTTTATTTACACAAAGTTAGTGGCTGACTGGATCTGCACCCAAATTGTGTAGTAATAAATAAAAAATATTATAAATATTATATATGATATATATATTAATTATATATATTAAAATGCACCACACAATTTAAAGGTTGGGTTTGGTAAATAACTAAATGTTTTTAAAAAAGTCTCTTATGCTCACTGAGGCTGCATTCATTTGATAAAAAAAATACAGAAGACTGTAATATTTTGAAATATTATTACAATTTAAAATGTTGTTTATCCCTGTGATGTCAAAGCTGAATTTTTGCAGCCATTACTCCTGTCACATGATCCTCCAGAAATCATTCTAATATGGCAGGAATTAGTGCTCAAAAAACTTTTGTTGTTTATTTATTATTATTGTCAATGTTGAAAACGGTTGCAGTGTTTAATATTTTTGTCAGGAGTTTTTTTTTTGGTTCAGAAGGTAAGAGATCTAACCCTGCCTTTTTCATCTTTCCTTCATCTTTAAATTTGCTGAAGGCATTTTGTTCCAAACATCACATTTGGACATCCTATGGTAGAATGTTTACGACGCTGTATCGGACCTGATCCTTTTTTTGGTGAGTTCCAGTCATTGCAAAATTGCATCTACTCTAGTTTCGGTTTCATTTGAGCTGCACACAATCTGGTCCTCTTCGTTGGAACAGTTTTGTTAGTAATCCTCTCAAGTAGACACCCTGGGTTCTTTCACATTTTCACTCTCTTTCTGTATTCTTAAATAAACATTTCCTCTAGGATGAACCAGATAAGTAAAACATTGCAGTGTTTGCTCTGTGTAGGTTTGGAGGCTTTGCTTACCCTTTGCCTTATTACAGACATGCATATGATGGTGTCCAGGCCAGAGCAATGGGTGAAGCCCATGGCAGCAGCGGGAGCCAATCAGTACACTTTCCATCTAGAAGCCACGACCAACCATGGACAGCATCATCACAAGGAAGGGAATCAGGAGAGAGCGCATGAAGGTCTGTTAAAAAGGGAAAGAACGAACGGATATATTACATATCCACTAGGGATGGGAAGATTCACTGATTTGCTCGGTGCATCGGCATAAAAAGTTAATGATGTGATGCATCGGTTTAAAAAGTGTGCATTGGCTAAATGTTGTCATTTATATCGTGATGCATCGTTTCTAACATAGGTGCATCGGTAAAAGTAAATTTTTTTTATAAAAAACTGATTTATATATAATTACTAGTGGGTGCGCTATACTTTTATTATTTAGAAAGTGACCAATAATCTGTGACCAATATGTTATAAGTAGATTGAGTTTTCTCTATAAATGTTTCCAAGCGCACTGTCTCTCATGCTGCTCTGTCGGGAATAAGACGAATCATTACAACACCACGGAGACTCAAGGAAAAACTGGGATTAAAGTCCAAAACCTGACTTGATATAACCTAACAAATCAATCGGGGCTATAAATTACAAATTAAGTTCACACAGTCTCACTAATTTGTGCACGCTTATTCTTAAGCAGACTTTAATGTTGATCATGGATCAAATCGATCCACCATGACAAACAGCTAATATATCTGTGCTGTTTAATGCATTTGAGACGTTGTGTTTTCCTCCGTGCATAACTGACATGTCACCGGTATATTTTTCATCTGGAAATGTTAGAAAGTCATGCAAATATAACATATCCATTTTGCTGTCAGGAGTGGGCGAGGCTGACGCTTGCATGCGCACTAAACAGACTGAGCGCAATCAAATAGGAGCACAATAATTCTGAGTAAAATATTCATTTTGCTAAAAAATTTGTTTTTGGATATTAATTGTGTCTTTTGTAGAATTTTAAACCTAAATATAAAGTGTGTTTTTATGATAGCAGTAACTGTAAGTGGACTGTTGTAATAGGTAAATCAAATGTAAGCTAGTAGGCTACTAATTACTAAGCTCAAATTAGTTAATGTGTGTTTCTTATAGCAGTTAAAATGGAGTCATTTTCTTTTTTTTCACTTTTAATTCAGTCATTTTACATTTGTATTTAGTTATTTTAATGCTTTAAAGAGTAATTTTAGATTTTAATGTTCTAATGTTCTGCTATCTGCTCTGCAAACTATAAAAGGTGCAGCTGTAATAAAACCAGAGAGAAAGGCTGCATGGCTAGAAACTGAAAAAAAAGGCAAATAATAGTATGTGAGACAGTGGTAATATCATTATGTTCCTATTGGCCAGTAGAGTATGGGCTTACATATCTGCCACAATTCTGCGCGCGAAAGATCATATTTTGAGCGCACAAAAGTGCATTTTGCACGCGTGCAATCTGAGTTTTGTGGAGAATTTTCTTTTCGCAAAGAAAAAAGTATTTAGAGCGCACGGAAATCAATTTTGCATTTAAAATACGTTTTTGGATGTGTGCAGACCTTCTCTTTTGCGCGTGCAACGTTTCACTAGCCTTCTCACCTGATGCCCACCCTCAGTGCTCTCTAAATGCCAACAGCTCGCTTGCTCAAACCAACCCAGCGTTACAATATGCCATAATTCCAGCCAATAAGAGACGAGGCTGCTAAATTCTGTTGGCTCCTGACAACCAATCACAAATTTCCTTGAATTAACGCGAGTGCATGCATAATTATTATGCAAGTTGATATTCTGATCATATTTTTTTCCAAGCACATTTTACCAATTCCAAACGACATCAATCTTAATAACTACTATTAATCTTGTATTTAATAATTTATAATTGATATATAACTATTCATGAAGGCTGAAGTGAAAAATGTCTTGTATTCAGGTGTGCATAATTATTAGCAGATTTACTTTTACAGATAACATGAGCCAAAAAAGAGATTTAACTCAAACTGAAAAGTCAAAAATTATTAAATGCCCACTAGAAATATTCAAAACTAATACAATACTAGAAATTGCAAAGTGAATGCATAACCATTGGACAGCAAAATGCTCAGTGGGTCAGCAGGGTCAGTCAAAAACATGTAGTGAAGAAAAGATGCATGTTAACTGCAAAAGAATTAGGAATTAAGGTGAAGAATTAGGTGTGAAATCACCAGGAACCATTTAGTCTCCAGCGCCACCATTTTCCAGAACTGCAACCTACCTGGAGTCTCCAGAAGTACAAGGTGTTAGGTTCGCAGAGACTTAACCCTACTAATAAGAATCACAGATTTATATAATATAGTATATCTATATATATATATATTGCGCTTTATAGAAGATAAGTGAGAAGGACCAGCACCACATCGCTTGTACCACGAAGAATATATTCCGGAAATCTGGCAGTAAGTTTGGGAGTTCATTTTTAGTCCATTAGAGATTTTATCTGTAAAGGAAAATCTGCTTAATAATTATGCACATCTGAATATAAGGCGTTTTTCACTTCCAGCCGTCGTGAACAATAATATATAGATTATAAGTGATTAAATACAAGATTAATATTAGTTATAATTATTGGAAAAAATGTGCTTGGAAAAAAATGATCAGAATATCAACTTGCATAATAATTATGCATGCACTGTATTTTTCCTCTTCTGTTGTCGAGGTAATGCAAGAAATGTTGTAAATGGTTGGCAAGGCAGCCAATCAGAATTTAGCAGAATTTAATCAATTCTCTGATTGGCTGGAATTATGGCACAATGTAACGCTGGTTTGTGTTGAGCACGCGAGCTGTTGGCATTTAACGAGCACTGAGGGCGGGCATCAGGTGAGCAAGCTATTGAAATGTTGCACGTGCAAAAGAGAAGGTCTGCACACATCTAAAACTTATTTTAAATGCAAAATTGATTTTTGTGCGCTCTAAATACTTTTTTCTTTGTGAAACGAACATTTTCTCCACAAAACTCAGTTCGCGTGCGTGCAAAACACACTTTTGCGCGCTCAAATTATGATCTTTCGCACACAGAATTGTGGCAGAAATGTAAGTCCATAGTAGAGGAGCTTAACTTAGCCTGACAGTTAGCCTGCTTTAGACCAGGTTAGTTTCCCAGCATAAGTTGCCACAGTGACTAAGCTTGATCTAGGCCTATGTTAAATTTGCTTTATGGAACCAAATCATTAGACAATAAGTCAGACTAACTGAAATAAAACTGGCTTATTTGGTAAACTTGTTTTATGAAACAGTCCTCGAGGCATTAAAAGTGATCATATTTTCTCCATTGCATCGAATCGCTTTGTGTTGAATCGAATCGAATCGAAAACGGATCGCATTGCATCGTAATAGGGGTGAATCGTATCGCATCGCATCACATCGCATCGGTAGCTGCTTCATATGTACCTTTAATGTATCGTATCGTTGGCTATGCGCTGAGATGCGTATCGTATCGGCATGAGTCATGAGATGCACATCCCTAATACACACACATTTGCCGGTCCTTTACTAATTTGCTAATTTGTAAAGCACAAAGAAGCATATAAAAGAAGCATATCATATAAAAATATGAATGAAATTATTTAATTCATTTAAAAATGTATATGTATGTAGTGTGTGTGTGTGTGATTGTGTGTATATATATATATATATATAATATATATGTATGCAGATTCTTTGTTGCTTTGACTGCTATGGCCTTATGGCGCCCTCTGCTGACTAATAATGTAAATTTTTTTTATTTGTTTAAGGTAGTTATATTTGTAAGACTTCTAAGGATTTGATTTGGGCAGAACAGAAGTAATTTAACTGGTTTAAAGGAGGTGTTAGTAAACTCTGATTTTGATGTATACATCTGACTAGAAGTAAAGAAAATCTTATATTCTGAAATAGACCAAGCATTGCTGATAGTATAAATTGTAAGAACATTCTTATGATGCAGGTTGGTCTTGCCATTAAACCTGGAACAACTGTTGAGGAACTGGCACCGTGGGCTGGGCAGATCGATATGGCTCTTGTCATGACTGTAGAGCCTGGCTTTGGGGGTCAGAAGTTCATGGAAGATATGATGCCAAAGGTACACAAGTGTACTGTCTATTAGTCTCATTTAGATTCCTCAGACAACGGACACTGAAGATGCTTGTGTCTCTGCAGGTGAGCTGGCTCAGGAGTCAGTTCCCTTCTCTGGACATTGAAGTGGATGGAGGAGTTGGCCCAGACAGCATCTACAGATGTGCTGAGGTATAGCTGTCCTTTAGTGCACACATATTCATTTGTATGAATAAAAAAATCAAGAGATTATTTGAAGAAGTGTTTTACTCATCTTTATTCATTATTCCAACATTCCTAGGCTGGAGCCAACATGATCGTGTCGGGCAGTGCTGTAGTGAGCAGTGATGACCCTCGTTCTGTAATCGCCCTCCTCAAAAACGTTGTTATGGAGGCGATCCAGAAACGTTCTTTGGACCGCTGAGCATTTTGAGTTTTTACCTCAACTCTGTTTTTGGCCACCACTGAAAGTCGTTCCTGCAGATTCTGAGAGTCTGTTTTAATGTATAAATTCGTTATTGAATGCTCAGTGGTGCTTGAGAAAGTACATGACCCATTGCTGGATGTGCTGAGGGTGCGTTTGCACATAACAGACCACGTGAACTGCCTTTGCCAAGACTCTTGTTTGGATTCATCTGGAGTTTTCAAATTCATGTGGCCTTTCGAGAACTTCAAGCAGATAGAACAGACAGATTCTATCTACAGTAACGTCAGTCTGACCATTGCTCTCTTAATTAACCTCATTTTGTTTGATTTATCACATTTATTGTTTGTCATAGTACCAATCACAGTGACAACAAATTGTTACAACATTGAGAAAGCGGCTGCTGATAGCTACTTCCAACATTTCAGTGTTACCATGTTTGTTGGATAAAGAATGACATTGGATTTGAGCTGTATAAGCTCTATATACTCTTAATACTCATTTGCTACAGATTATGATAGTTTAAATGAATTCTGACTGTTTTTTTCAACATTCCACCAGCCTGTCTTTCTAGAACACTGAAATTATAAAAGTATAAATCAAGAGACCTTAAATGGTTTTATTTGTCTTTTTTTTTTTCTCTGCGTGTAGCATTAACACGGTAAGTAGTTTCAGACAGTGAAGTCACCAAGTAAGGCTACATCTGTTAACAGGTTATCTAAACAAATACAATGACACATTTTAAAGTCAGCGTGAAATGAAAATTCACCCAATCTATTTTCCAAATGCATGTTATTGATCTTATAGTGAACGATTCATTCATGCAGGTTTTCTCTTTTTTTCCATTAAGATCTGCTTCCATTCAACAAAATTTTTTTTTCTTTATCACTAATTCGTTTCACTCAGATGTACATCACAATACAGAAAAAAAAGATCTGTTATTTATTATTCATTAATTATTTAACCCATACATTAAAGTGTTATTTTGAAACAAAATGTATTGGAGTGAAAGGGATATTGAAATAAGTTCTCACAAAACAGATGAAGATCAGTTTATGGAATTTATAATTAAGTTGTCAGTCCACAGTCCTCAGGATAGCAGAACCTGTGCTTTCCAAAATATGATCCTTCACCTTTTTGTGCCATTCTTTGGCCAAATCTCCCAACAGGTCGTATTCCTCTGCTTTTATACCACACTGCATTAATGTTTGGATCTACAGAGAAATAATAGTACAAGGAATATGAAGTATTGGGAATCTGATATTTTGTAGTGATAATTCAAAGGCGTGTTAAATTTTAGATTTCGTTTTTCAGGTCAGTAAAATTTGACCTTTAATCTCCTTTGAGCGTAATGGTAGATCATCATGAGGTTTTGGCTGGGTAAAACATGCTAACAGCATAAGAATACAGAGCAAAACACACAGATTTACAGCCATGCCTTAGTGTCTGTCGGTAGACAGAGGAGTATCACCTGTATTAAAAAAAAAATGAATGAATGGCATTCAGAAGCATAATTCATTAGTCTTTCCGGAAGAGGAAGAAAAAAAAGATTTATTTTTACAGATACTAAGAACATATTTGTGGTAAAATAAATGACAAAATATGGCCTAAACTAATACACTATTTATAGATTAGCACAAAATTATTTTCTTTATTTTTGGCAATTTAATATTAATGTCTTCTATTTGAGGCTGCAAAGTATATACAGTATTTTCACAGGATTTTTAATTGGCAATAATTACTTTAGTAAAATAGTCTTCTATACACCATGCTATGTAAATTACACTTACAGGATGTTGTAAGGCAAGTTGTTCACCTCTTGGTATCTTATTCTGTGATCCTCAGCTGTCAGATAAAATGGTCCTTTAGTGCAGAGGAAGCATAAATGTGTCTTGTCTTCAAGGTAGCAGTTTTTCAGAGGATTTGTGATCTTATAGTCTTGTCATAGCTGTGAGTATAAGAAAACTTCTGAGCATCTTGAGTCGTTCTCCGATGTTGAGGATATTCTCGTCTGGATCCACTGATAGACTGATCCACCAATTTATACCCCCTCTGTCGGAAGGTGAAGACTGCACAACTTATATGTACTCAAAAACATCTAAATATGCACACTAAATATGCAAATGATGTAATTTGGATATGGAGAATCCATAATCCAGCATATGTTGGAATTGAGCTTTGACAATGTGCCAGTGTTGACTGATTCCTTTATTCATAACTGACATCGACGACAAAGTGATGAAAAAGAAAATGGTGTAGTTTAAGATATTTATTTAGCAGAAAAACAAAAATGTTATATATGAAAAATATATCAGATACAATATTTCATGAAATATACCAAAGAAACTACATAGAAATCTGAATTAAGATATTAAATATTGACTATATTATGGTATAAATATTGAGTTTTTATCAAAACAACAGCAGTTCATAAGTGTAATATAGACAATTTCTATTGTGTGCATAATAGAAATTTTCGATTCTAAAAAAAGGCGAGCCTCTCATTTATCAGAATAATCTGACACTCATCTACTGAAAGATTAAAGCAATTATTAATATATTATTAAGATGGGAATTCCACAAACCCTTGCAGCTGATTTTATTAACATGAAATATGCTTTATGTGAATCCGTCAATGTTCTATGAGTTTGTATACCATCATGGACTTCTAAAAATATGTGAAAGCGCTAGTTTGCTGAAGTCAGCTTCCATAAAGATCTTGCTTCATTGCTGCCTCCTTCAGAGAAAGCAAAAAGAACAGAAGTACATGAGACATGTTTCTTCATGTTGTTACTTATATGAATACTGAGTGAATTTTCATTAGAAACTGACTAATAGTAAAGAGCTTTTGGTGACTTTCTGAAAAGACAATCTGTTAAGCAATTCAATTCAATTTCATTACAGCTCACATCCTAACCAAACTGAAAATGTTCCATAGGCACTTTCATGACCAAAGGATGTGAGTAATTGATTTGTTCCAGAAGCCGAGCAGGGGATCTGATTGCTATCAGTTTAATGCGTTAAAATCACTGTGCACTGTGAAATAAAACTAGGTTTAAATGTCAAATTGTGGTTTACAAATATTAGGATTGTTATCTGGGAACAATCTATTTTATAATCTGATACCAGACAAACGGCCTTTTGTGAAATGTTTTGTTTAAAAAACATGTGCTATCTTTAAAATGCATTTGGTTTAATATTTTGATATATAATTGCAAAGACATTTATACAAAATTAAGTGCAAAAGAAGATGAAAACAAATGTAGCTTTTATACAACACAAAGATGATAGTGTGAAATAAATGTAAATAACTGATTACATGTTATTGATTATGAAATTCATGCAATGTTCTTGATGGCTGAGGAGTCTGAATGAAAAAGGGAAGAACAAAACCATATTTAGCCTCTTTCTGAACTTGCCACAAAGACCTGCTTTATTCACAACAGAATTTAGCTCACAATGTGTCAAAATATATATATGTTTTTTTTTCTCTGAAAGATTCAGTACTAGCTCCTGTACAGCCGGTGTTCTGGAAAACTAAACTGGAATATGTGACTCTGAGCACCTGGACTGCTACATACCCGTCTGCGGGACGTCTCCACCATCATCCCTGCAGCACTCAAAGCAGCGATTCTTTTCTGAATATCTGTAACCTTTACATGAAGAACAGAGCAATGGTTAATGAACAGTTAAGGCAAGATATGGAGAGTTACGGCTTTGTTGGAAGAAGGAATGTGGAGTAAAAGTTAATGTTTAGACTGAGTGGCGTACTCCACTTTGAGTGCTCTGGACGCTGGCCACTGCCCGTGCAACTTTACACTCCAGTTGCGACAACTCACTGGTTGTGTTGCTAAACTCAAAGGACCTCACCCTCTTCTGCTTCTTTAAGGATTTAGGTACAGTTGACTTTGCTTTCTGAAGTATACAATTAGAAACATAAAATTAAAAGTGTATACTAAATATTAATGTTTAATATTAAATAATATTACAAATGAATAAGAACAGTGAGTGCGTTCAAACCAAAGAACTGCTGAACTCAAGAATTTGTAAAAAACATGAATAAATATTCACTCTTTATGTTTAACAGTATTTTTAGTGCTTGATTCTGACTGTTTCCATAATCTTACCCACTCAACCTCAAGAGGCCATTCATGTCTGACATTCTCAAGTCCAGCTGAAGCTCCTCTCATAGCTGGAGCATAATAAACTGCTCCTTTCTTTGGAGAGTCCTCTGAAGGTTTCATTGCATCCTCCTCATCAGATGAGCCTTTGTCACTTATTTTTTCAGTAAGTTCATCAAGCTTTTTCCGGAGCTCAAGCTCCTCTAAGTCAGCTGGAGACAGATCCTCCTCTTTCTGCTCAACCTAAAGGGAGACAAGAAAAACTACATTAGGATGTAAAGTCAGGAGTGTCTCCATGTGATTCTTTCTAAACTGCGTCCTATCAATAAAAGTGTTTCAAAGTTGCTGAATTACCTTTTATGGACTTCTCCTGAAATGTTGATGATATGTTTCTCTTTTTAAGGGTAAAACCAATATACAGATTTTTTTCTGAGTAGTAATAAAGTAAATTATTACCATTCAAATGTCTGGGGTCAGTACGTTAAAAAACCAAAAAGAAATTCAACTTTAATGCAGCTAAGATGCATTAAATGCAAACAGTAAAGACTTTGCAATTTATATAAACATTCCAGTTCAAATAAATATTCTTCTTTTGACTTTTCTATTGCATCCTGAAATGTAAAATATTCTAATGAAACTGAAAAAAGAAGCAGACAGGTTTTTTTCAACATTGATAATAAAAAAGGTTTCTTGAGCACCAAATCAGCATAATATAATGATTTCTGAAGGATCATGTGATACTGACTTAGTTCCCCAATAATACAGTCTTTACTCTAGTTTTTATTATCAAATAAATGCAGACTTTGTGAGTGTAAGAGATTTCTTTAAAAAATAAAAAAAATAACAAAAACTTACAGTAGTGTATTTAAAGCATTTCATTTATAAACCTAAAATAATAATCTGTAGGTTGTGCAGATTTACTTTAAACTTACTTGTTCTGCCCCAATTACAGGTAAAGTCAGTTTCTGCTCCAAACGGCTCAGAAGAGTCTCAATTGCTGACATGCGCTTGTTGAGCTCAATAATCTAGTGAGAGAGATACAAAATGTATGTTTTGCATGAACTGTTTTTAAAGGAGGCCGAGAAGTCCCATTAGGTTATAGGAGTATGAATGGACTTCGGTCTCCAGCTTTGCATTTGAACAAAGACATTATGACAAAATGTCACATCAATTGTACAAGTCATAAATTCCACAGATTTTGTCGTGACTTTTTGACTTTACCTGTGGAGGAACCTCATCTGGTGAGTGCTCCCTATGTGGGGCAGGACTATAAATGACATGTATCTCAGATTCATCATCATCATCATCCTCTGAATCTTCGAGGCAGTAAGAAGGCTCGCGATGGAGGTGATAATTAGAGCTGCCAGCTGAAGAGATGGAGATCTTGGAGAGGGAACGAGATTTTGTCATCCTCTGTTCTAGATGTGTTGTACAGTCATCTACAGAGTGCAAACAAAACACTAGCTGTTATTGTATGATGTAAATACTGAAATGAAGTAAAGAGGAATTTCTGAGTCCAAATAGTCTGGAATGGATTTTGTCATGTCAGGAATTAAGTTTGATTAATGTAATTATTCTGTAGTGTTTTTAACAATAATTACTGTGTTTATAGTGCATTAGGTTTATATTCCCGGCACAAAGTAGCCTAAATCTTGCTGACAGTAGGAAAAAACATTGGCTGGCCTGAAGGAGAAATCCATTCACCTCTACAGAGTCTTGGAAAAAAACAAATCCTCAGAAATCTTTAAGGGAAATGGAAGCAGACAGCACATCTTACCAAAATGAGAGGGTTTGTCCAGACTTCTCTGGCTGATTTGCAACATGTCCTTCATCTCATCACCTTTATCGTGAGTTCCATTCTCTAGGATCTGCTTAAAGGTTGTGGACCAGTCGTCTTCGGTTACTGAGTCCTTACTCTGGGGAACTTTCTCTTGGCTACCTGAATACTTTAAATAAATAAATATGTTCACATATAGCATGGACCTTATACCTGAAATCATGTGCTTAAACAAAACTTTAAGAAGATTTTAATTAAAAATGAATACAGTCTAGTATACCAATTTAGTAAGAGTATATACAGAAATCAAAAGGAAACAAACCATGACACTGTTACTCTAGCACTTGCATGAGGTATGAATTTTGTGATGATTTGCTTCAGTGAGAAAACAATCAAGTCTGATCACTGTTAGCAGTCAGAAAATGCTCAGTGGGAGCTCTTTACATCATTTGTTTACACAATGGGTGGATGAATCCCAAATTTTTCACACCACTGCGAACCGTGTATTCTTTATTGCTGATCTAATGCATTTTTCAAAGCAGCTGGCTCTGCCATTGAAGGAACTTTTTGGGGTAATGTTCCTTTTGCACGCTTCAGTATTTCAGTGTTTGTCATATGATATATTTACAACATTTGCTTATTTGTGACATCAGATGTGTAAGAACACAAACATACGAACCAGAAGTAAGGGAGGTCGAGAATAAGCAGAGTTCTCAACGCCAAGATTAAAATCAAGAGGATCAACAGGGAGTAGCCGTCTGCCTTTTCTCATCTTAAAGGAGAAAAACCCCAGTTATTTTTAATTGTCTAGAACCCAAATATCAAAAAGTATCAGTGTAGTCCAATATGTAGTTCATCTATCTATCTATCTATCTATATATAAAAAAGGGCAGCTTGACCTATGAATATCATAGGGAGAATATAAAATAAAGCAGACTTGAACTTGAATTGAATATCCCCCCCCCCCCCCCCCCCCCATCACTTTGCCAAAACCTGTTTTAAAATTCAAAGCTGTGCTCCTGCCATTTCAAATCATGACCAAATCCTGTTCGCTCTTCACTTTCCTGTCTATTCTCAGAGGCCCATAAAACTAAACAAAGGGCTGAGTCATAGACAGATTTAGACAAGAACTGAGCATAGCCTTCAAACTGGTATTCTGTCTAAAATTATAGCCTGTTTACATGTGGCCTTCAAAACCTCCTCCAGGTGGCAATGTGAGGAATCAAAATCATATAATAAGAACAAGGGGGAAGAAGAACATAATTAATCTGTTAAAACTAAAATAAGACTTGAACACCAGAGGACGATCTCACACTACTGTTCAACTGAAAGAACTGCCAACTTTCACTTTACCCTATACAGTATAACAGTTTCTGACGTTTTAAGGGATGGTACATTACCAGGCTGAAGTGGCGTCTATCGACCCTCTCAGACTGCTCATCTTCCTGGCTATATAGAGAACCAGCTGTGTGGATGACAAGAGTTACAAACATGAATCTTTGATCTCAGACAAGAGATGCTGTAGTGATTATCAAGTCTGACTGTTCGAACACATTTTCGTCAGTCGAGTTATTCACATATTCTTATTCCGTGAAACTTTATGTACATTATGTGATGTTTCTTTTGTAAGCTGTGTACATTTTGGGCCTTTTTTTTTTTAGAAAACAAAAGGGTTCTATCTACAGGAGAGTCTTGGAACGCAACAACTTTGAAGGTCAATATCTCAAAAAGCCTGAAAAAATTTTTTTTTTTTTTTTGCAGATAGAAACCTTATATTCAAAGGCGGCGATTTTAACTAATATAAATTCTAAATTATGTTTTTGACTTTGTGGAGGTTTTAAACATGTTCTTTTGGATCTGTCATTAAAAATTTAACAACATAAATGATTTTCTTTCTTTCTTTTTACTAAATGATTTTCTCTCTCACAGCTCCAAATGTAGAAACTTGTGTCCAAAACTAAAGAACTGTTTTTTTAAGGTACCATACCATTATCTAGCTAGCTAACATAGATGAGATTTAGCTACAATATTGATAATGATTAATTAAATCCTGAAAGTATAATTTAGAATGGGTTGCAAACTATAAATAAATAGATAGTAATTTTTGCCCCATGAGATCATTTTCAAGCAAAAATGTAGTATAGTTTAAAGCAATGTCATTGTTACAGAGCTGACGAGACGCGAGACGTGCGGATCCATTCGCAAAGCTTTTATTTGTGGAGAAGACAGAGACATGGTCATGAAGCAGGCAGGGTCAAACAGAGACAGACAGGTATATGGTGGGCAAAACAAAAGAATAGTCCTAGGGCTAGCGTAGGCCGATGAACGGCAAACAGAATCAGAAGGGGCAAGACTAAGGGAGAAAATCCAGGAAACAGGCGAGATCAGAAACCGGCAGATGAGAACAAGGCTAAGGCTAGGAAACGACTGAGGGCTCTGTAGTGTAGCTATCACTAGGGGAGTGATAAAACGCTGAAACAATTTACTCTTTTTTTGGCAGAGGGAAGGGATCAGATTGAGTGTTAAATAGTGAGGGAGTGATAGGAAACAGCTGGGTGCAATCAGTGTAAACAGCTGTGTGCAATCCGTGCTGAGTGCCATCAGTGCAATGAATGATGGGATATGAAGTCCGGGGTGATATGCAACAGTGTGAGTGCGAGAGAGAGGGCAATGAACTGGGAAGTTAATGGACCGATTCGTGACGAGCCCCCCCCCAAGGAGCGGTTTCCAGACGCTCAAAACCCTTTACGATTCCGGGGGGCGGTGGAGTGGAGGTGGAACAGGGGGAGGGACGGACGGCCAGGTCCAAGGATAGGAGAGACCATGGACTGAGGCAGAGCCGGCGGAGCTGAGGACCACCACAGCAGAGCAGATGGGACCGAAGATCCCAACGGTGGAGCTGAAGACCACCGGAGCCAGACAGCAGACCACCACGGCGGAGCAGAGAACCACCACGGCGGAGCAGAGAACCACCAGAACCAAACAGTAGACCACCACGTTGGGGAAGAGGACCACCACGGCGGAGCAGAAGAACACCAGAGCCAGACAGTAGACCACCACGGCGGAGTAGAAGACCACCAGAGCCAGACAGTAGACCACAACGGCGGAGCAGAAGGAACAGAGAACCCCCCTGGTGAACCACACCAATCAGGAGCCCATGGCGGAGACTGTAACAACGAGAGAGCAGAGACAGACAACACAGACAGAACATGGGGGTTGATAGACAAGACTGAGCATTCATGGGCAGCCTCCCTGGCTGGGTTGGGACAAGACAAAAATTCACAAACGGCCTCCATAACCGTGAAAGGACAGGATGAGGATTCCCCGATGGCCTCCATAGCCATGACAGGACAAGCAGGGAGCTCGCAAACTGCCTCTATAGCTGTGACAGGACGAGCAGGGAGCTAGCAAACGGCCTCTATAGCTGTGACAGAAAGAGCAGGGAGCTCGCAAACGGCCTCTAAAGCTGTGACAGGACGAGCAGTGAGTTCGCAAACAGCCTCTATAGTGCGTGACACCGTTACGAACAAGGAGTTGGAGAAGTCTCCTTAGCAAGGACAGTGAAGGAGAGGATTCAACGAGGCCTATATGCCGTGACAGGAAAGCAGGGAGATCGCAAAATGACTCTTTAGAAGTGGGAACAGGACGAGCAGGGAGCTCGCAAAAACGCCTCTATAGACGTGACAGGCGAAAAGGAGTTGCAAACGGGCCTCTATAGCAGTGAATATAGAACAAGGAATTTGCAAACGGCATCTATAGGCGTGACAGGACGGAAACAGGAGTTGCAAACGGTCTCCTTAGCCGTTTGAACAGGATAGACAAACGATGCATAGGTGACCTCCTTGGCCGGAACAGGACAAGCAGAGAGGTCATAGCCGGCCTCCTTGGCCGGAACAAGACAGACAAAGAGTTCACTGACGGCCTCCTTGGCCGGAACAGGACAGGCAGGGAGTTCATAGGCGGCCTCCTTGGCCGGTACAGGACAAGCAGAGAGTTCATAGGCGCCCTCCTTGGCCGGAACAGGACAGGCAGGAGGTTCATAGACGGCCTCCTTGGCCGGAACAGGACAGGCAGAAGAGTGCGTTGCTGGGCGTCACCACCATGCAAGGAACTGAGGCAAGTGTCGCCATATCAGGAGGTTCTGCAGCCTGCGCCGCCACCTCCGAAGAGACTTCAGTGGACACCGTGG